>CACKRE030005272.1:4115-15443 GCA_902602495.3 Ectocarpus sp. CCAP 1310/34
GTGTCCCCTACTTTTACTCCCTTCCGGACTGCCTCTACGACTTCCAACAGATCGTTGATGAACACCTGGAACAATGTTGGGGACAGCGTGCAACCTTGTGGGACCCCCTGCTCAATGTCGAAGAATTTTGACAGTTATCCGTCTAGCATGACCGCGCTGTTCGTACACTCTGTCATCTTCTTCAGCACTCTCCACAATTTCCCCTTGATCCCGTATTTGGACAGTTGTTTCCACAACCCATTTCTCCATACGGTGTCGTATGCCTTTTTCACGTCCAGGAAGAAGCAGTACGTCGGCTTTCCCGCCCTCCTTCTACCAACGACCAGGGCCGTGTTGTGGGTCTATCCCTGGCCCCGGTTTAGTCTATAAAGGCGTGCTTCTGTCTCGCAATGTGCTTGACCTTCCCCAAGAATTCGATGACTGAGAGTGGCCCTTTCATGAAATTGCACGTTTTACAGCAAGCTACAACGTTTTCATTTTCGTACGTTCCCGCGTTCTGCTCGCGGTCTACCCCTGAATATCCTGTATGTATATTGGCCACAGTACCGGCAGGCAGTGCGTACGATGCTGCTGTACTCGTCGAAGTTAATCGACACCTCAATATTTCTCCTGCATGCTGCTCCTTGAACACTCGCCACCTGTAGACCAAATCAGTTTTCCTGGCTTGTAGGTGCTTCTGGTACACGGAGGACCTCCGGTATCGCTTGTTTTGCAAGGCTCGGATGCGTCTCTTGTCGTACGTTGGAACGTTCTCGACCACGAAGCCGTTCCGCACCGGCCCGGTCGGTTTAGTGGCTGGTTTCCTGGCAGACATCCATCCAGTCTCGCTTGTCCCAGACATGTTCCAAAAGAGTCGCGAAGGTTGCGTAATGTTTGTCGGCAGTCCAGTGGAGATTGACAGGTCTTTGTAGATTTCCCCTATTATTTTCGATATTTAAGACTAGATGCGGGATTCAAGAATATTTGTCCCTCTCCCTTCTAGAACAGCACCTACTCACCGACATCTAGAAAACTTCTTCTAGAAAACATGCCGACCATTCGATAGTTCCCATCCGTGATCTGGTTGTCGGACAAACCAAGCTCCGTACAGTAAGCTCGATGAGAGCTCCTAGCTCCTCGGGAATGTGACCTGCAGGAGCAGCATGAAACAAGACATAATTTTGGTTTCTTTGCAAGACTGACAACTTTCGAGAGCATGTGTCCCGCGCACGCGTTGGTGTCCACTTGAAATTAGAGTAGCGGGTTATTCTTTCTTTTTTGTTAGTTGGCGTCCACGTGGTTGGCGTCCATGCATCTTTTTAGTCATTGGACCAGTTCGCACATATAACAACTACGTACCTGTAAGCTTGTTGCCGTAGAGGAGGAGCTTCTGCAGCTCGCTGAGAGCTCCCAGCTCCGGCGGGATGTGACCTGCAAGCGCCAATACGGAGTTTGGGTCACGGACAACACATACACTTCCGCCGGCTTCTAGAACACTACACGTAGATGACGCCAACTAGTTGGCGTCCATGAACTTTTCTACAGAAGGCGAAAGAGTAGAAATGATATTTGCACTTTCCTCACCAGAAAGCTGGTTACTGTAAAGTTAAAGCCGAAGCTCTCGCAATGCGCTCAGGGCTCCGAGTTCCTTGGGTATGGGCCCTGCACATGAGAGCCACACAGAAAAAACGAAACATCGACACGTGTTTGTTGTTATCCAGCATCTAGAACATTGTTTTGGCGTCCACTCACATCTAGACTATAAGTAGTATGAGTTTTTGTTTCAATATTCCCTCAAACTTGCATGTACTTGATTGAACTGTCGACGTCAGGCCCCATCCCTCCGGAGCTGGGAAAGCTCGCAGCACTGGAAACGCTGGAATTTCAATTGAATCAACTATCTGGTAAGAAACTGGTATAATTTTCAAGAGTAAATCCCTCCGACGCTCGTAAGGGGACGCCAACCTGCCTCTCTATTTTCAAGAGGACGCCAACTGCGTTGGCGGGACACAATCTCCGGAGATAAGTTGTCTCGAAAATAGAGAGGCGGGTGATATTTTTTTTTCCCCCGCAAATATGTAATACTCTTCTGCAGGTGCGATCCCGGCGCAGCTCGGCGCTCTCACTGAGGTCACGTGGCTCAGTCAGCCTGTCCAACAATCAGCTCCGCGGTGAGAGATAGTGATACAAGTTGAATAATTTTCTAATTTTTTGCCGAACATGTGCATGTGTCCCGCCCACGCGTAGTTGGCGTCCATTCACGTGTAGTATAGCGAAACATATTCTGATTTTTTCGCTCACGTCTTACCAGATAGTTGATTCCACTGAAGATTGAGCGTCTTCAGTGCTGCGAGCTCTCCCAGCTCCGGTGGGATGTGGCCTGTACGTGAACAAGTGAAAGCAGGGCAATAAGGCGGGGTAAAGAAAAAATAAATCCCCCGTGTTCTAGAACATCGGTCCCGTCAAACTAAGAAATTAGAAAAAGAACCCGTCTCTCTATTTCCAAGAGGACGCCGCGGGATTCATGCATGGTCATTACGCGCAAGAAAATATAACGCAAATCGATGTGTTTAACTCACCATATAACTTGTTGTTGGCGAGGCTGAGAGACTCGAGGGCGCCAAGATTTCCTAGCTGCGGCGGGATATGCCCTGTAGATGAGGGAGTCAACGCAGGGCAGTTGAGCAGGGTACAGAAAAGTTATCCCGCGAGTTCTGAAATTTCGTACTCGCCTACGCATCGGCAGGGTTCATCCATGAAATTCTTTGAGAAAAAAGAAAAACGACCGCCAACACGGGTTACCTGTTAGCCGGTTGTTGTCGAGCCACAGCCTCTTGAGCTCTCGAAGGTTTCCAAGCTCCGTTGGGATGGGGCCTGTAATGTGCAGAAAGTGCGAATTGAACGGGGGCCAAAATTATGTAAATGAGCTTCTAGAAGGCTACTCGCCTACGCGTAGGCGAGTACGAAATTTCGCAAGTTCGGAACTCGCGGGACATCTTTTGCTACACGTAGGCGAGTAGGTGGGCGCGACTTTCTATACATTCCAAATGTCGATTTTTTTTCTCTTGCTGCAGGGCCCATTCCCGAGGCGCTGGAAAATCTTAGCAAGCTGGAGGAGCTGTGGCTGAGCCACAACCAGCTAACCGGTGAGAGGAGTGCTGCAGCAAGAGAAATGAAAATAACCGGCACAATTCAAGTATGTGTCCCGCCAACGCGTCGGCAAGGTTCATCCAAAAATATTCAAACCACTGTTAATTTTAAAGGTTACCTGTGAGCCGGTTGCTTCGGAGCCACAGCTCCCGCAGCTCTCGTAGATCTCCCAGCTCCTTCGGGATGGAGCCTGTGCGCAGAAGATTTATCCCACACACGGGGGAATAATAAGAAATTGCCCGCTGGGTTTTGTCGATCTCCGTAGATCTTGTCCCGCCAACGCGTTGGCAGGACACATCTTCCTGAACGAGACTACGAAAGCAGAGTTGTTGAAGATGTCAAATCGCTAGCATCAGCGTCAGTGGGCGTTTCTCGGGCTTAATGCGGATGTCCCCTTCAATTTTTTTTTTTATCTCAGTAACTTTACGGGGCTTTCTACGTCACGAACATCTCAATAAAAGCTGGTGCCTGTGATAGGACTCATATTTTTGCTTGTCCTTGTAAAACTGACCCCGCGGCTTTGTGTTGGCCGTCTGCATTTTTCCTCTCTGATCGCTTTCTTGACAGCTTTTTGGGACCACACCCAAGACATAGATGGTGTCGGCCACGAGGAAGGAACCAACAGCGAGTCAGGTATTCCCACATATGGTGTTCACACCGGTGACCTGTTGTGTGTCGTTCTCACCAGCAGTGTCCGCTTTTCGTGCCCGGATTTTCAGAACCAATCTCGGCCAGTCGAGGTGCTTTGTTTGGTTGTCAAAAGGTATCCACTAGAGCAATTGGCGGTACGCACGTAGGCCTGATAGCTCGTCCCCTTACCTACAGCTTCCCTTTCGCAACACACTTTTGGACTTGGAACTTCTGCTCTACTACGGATACGCCGGTTTCGGGGCGCACTGTGCCACACACGTTGCATTACTCATGTCTCTTTCGGCAACCCTAACCCGACGTAGTCACGTGTCACATACCACCTACTACCAAGGGTAATTGTTTTTGGTGTTTGAGGCTTTCAGCGTTTGATCAACCATGGCTCGAGCGATTTGTTCACCATGCTTTCAAATTGGCATACGTCACGTTACGCGGTAGGAGGACCGGTTCCTAGCCACCTGCGCCGGTTGCTGGATGTCTTGGATGGTGCTGGTTCCCCCCAGCTCGGCAATAATCCATGAGCCGAGCCGCCAGAGCCCATCGTTGCCAAAGGAGCGAAGGGCATCAGAGGATATTTTGAGGACCTCTTTTCTGAACCCTGCCGGATCCAGCGCAATAGCGTCAAGGTCATTCTAGTCGGGCAGGAAGGTGCGGGGAAAACGAGGTGAGAAATGATCCTGCTATCGGCCACGTTTACTACGAACTCCCTGACGGTTGGTGTAACAAACCCGTTTTTGGAATATGCAGCAGCGTTGCATACGAAGCTTCTCAGATACTCGCCTGAAGTATGTGGAAGCCGTCTGTGCAAAGCGATAGCTCCCTTGATCTTGTGTATCCTGCCGCTTGCGCGCTCGAAGTACGGCCTTCGGCATGACGGACAAGGCACTGGGGCTGGGAGGTACGATCAAACTGGCTAGGGTTGCGTAAATGTATGTGCTTTAGTACATTTTTGGCCCTCAAAAAGTGACCACGTCCACTTGAAAGCGCTATGCCCGATGATCCCTTAGCCCGTACTCATTTTTCCGTATTACCGTCGGATGTGTTTCCCTGCATGTCCGAGAAGCTTGTGCCGGAGCATGAAGGCAAACAAAGCAGCTCCTACGGGCGAGTGGAAAGAGAACAGCACGGTTTTCGCAGACGTGGAGCCCATGGTGCTAGAGGGTGCATCGGTTCGGGTGTACGACTGCGCCTGACAGGTGACAGATAATAGTTCGGCTTGATTGTTTCGATCTGGAGTTGGCTGGGTTTTCAAGCTCCTGGAAATGATTCACAGGGGATTGTAATATGCTATTTTTTTTATGTCTGTTCGATATAACGCACATTTCGACAGGTCGCCTACACGGGGCTGCTGCAGATGTTCCTGACACCAAGGTCTGTTTGCGTGCTAGTGTGCAATGCGGAGGCGTTCGATAACTTGGGTAACGGGGTCGGTGGTCAGGTAGACAAAGACTGTCGCAAGCTGGAAGACTTGTGCGTGTGCGATTGGCTGCGATCGATCTCTCGACGGGTTCCCGACAATGAGGGTGGGTCCTACGTAATTTTTGGAAAAGTCGAACATCGAACATCGAACAAGCGGATAGTTCGAAGTTCGACTTTTTGGGTCCATTGAAATTTGCAAAAAAGCGTGAAAAAAAATCCCACACACACACGTTTTTGCGTTCAACAGCCCGCGTTGTTTGACCACGCCCGGAAAACCCAAGGGCACTCGACTCTCGAAAAGATACGAGTGTCGAGGAACAGGGACGGCGCCAGGAGGAGGAGCACAAGAAGCAGCCCCACCAGTAAAAACAGCACCGGTTGATAGTAGCTAGCGCTCGAAGCCGCGGGGTGGAACCCCGGCATCCCTTGCGGCCTGATGCCCACATGCATTGCCGCGGGACCCTGCCGACTCACACCAACACTGCTGCAGCTGTTTGGCTGTCCAGCAATGCTGTATGGTTGCGACGGGAAGGAACCCCCGTGTGATTAACCTCACACCTGGCCCCGTTTGTGCACGCGGGGCCCTGGGATCCAGCGCAAACTCGTCGTCGCTCTGTGCAGACATGGGTATTGCTGTTGCTGTCCTGCAAACCTCTCTGTCGTTCTCCCTCTCCCCGAGATTGTGTTTTTTGGTGGTGTGTGTTGGGTGCACGTGCGTGATGCATGCGTGCGGGTTTTCTTTTTTGTCGCCAATTCGGTCCCAATAGCCCACGGGACTGTAGGTTAGGTATAGGTTTTCGAGTTTTTGTGGAAAGATGTTAGAGTTTTAGGCGGAATCGCCCCTGGAAGATCCGGCGTACAAAAACTCGAAAACCCGAACATCTCTTTGGGCTGTTGGACCTTCCTGGCCAATCACATGATTACACCGCTTGTTCGATGTTCGATGTTCGAGTCCAAAAAAAATACGTAGGACCCACCCTGATGTCATCCTCGTCGCCACCAAGTGTGATCTAGCGGGTGGAAACGCTTGGGAAACCGGCCGTAGAATAGAAGAGGCCTGTCGAACGTGGTTGGCAGACTGGGTTCGCGACGGTATGCAGCCCGTTAGGGTGGAGGACGGCGTTTGCCTCACGAGCTGCTGCGTGAGGGTGGAGGACGGCGTCTGCTGCAGCGGATTTTGTAAACAAGGAAACGACAGCAGGGGAAATCACGCTTCGAAGGGAACTTGGGCGTGCGACTGGCGGGACAATGCGGACGAGAATTCCTCGCCCAATTTGCTTCATCGTCTCGTGAACAAGCGCGACGGGAGTGGTCTTCGAGGAGCTCAGATGGTGCTTCCTCGCAGCTGGGATATCGCCCTCACTGTCCTTGAAGCCCTTGAGCACGGATGGCAAGCTCAACATCGGTGTCAGACTTCTCAGCGAGTGTAGAGGTTTGTAACTCGCGCTCTCGTTCCGTCGGCGTCTGCCTCGTGTGCACTCGAGTCACGTGTAACATCGCGGAAATTGGACGTAGCCCGTGCCCAACGCTTAATCCTTGATATGACTTGTGCAGGGATCCTGTGGAGATGATCGTGAGGAGGTTGGCTGACACGGATGGAGGAGAAGCGGTAGAACTGGCAGAGGCCAAGGGAGACGCATACCACGGAATCACGATGGAGGAGCTAAAAGCCAAATGGAACGAGACGGTTCGTGAGCTTGCGAAAAGAGATATTGCGGTTACAAACCCCGAGAACGCGTTGGAAGGAGCGCTGTCGATCAGGTACAAGACCCCAATGCGCAAGCTGGCACGACTGTTTTTGCCTTCTCAACGCCGTTGTTCGATATGCTTGATCACGTAGAGAATGTCGGAAGTTGCTATCTCGAAAATTCTTTCCGCGCACCCGCTCTCTCAACATTTCACGTTGTTTAGGGACTCCTCGCCGATCCAGCTCGTATGTTTGTTTTGTTGTTTGTTTCGCTCAACTGTTCTGGACGCCAGTCTACGCTCGAATCCTTTCGAGAACAGGGAATACCTTTCACCTGCATTTCCAAGTAAGGTCCCTCTTCCCGCGTTTCTTGCATTCAATTTTGATTACGAGAACAGTTCAGCACTCCGTTTCCCACAAGAACCACGACGAATTTGCCGCTCGTTTTGTGCATGCCTCCACGTCGCCGTGCATGCAGAGAGTTCGATGGATCCCTCGTTCGCCACGAGATGTTCGTCTTTCTGGACGTCGTTTGGCTGGCCAGAGTTCTCAAGCCCTTGCTCAATCACAAGGATGAAGAGAGCTACAACGGCTCCGTCAAGCTCGGTGACACCGGCGACACGTGTATCACCCTCCGCGATCCATTGGACATCGCTTCGTGGGGCAGGCTCAAGGGTGAGGGCATCCTGGAACCCAGGTTGGCGCAAGCCATGTGGCCTGCTGGTTTGTCCGAGTACGTTCTCCCTACCCTTCTGTCGCTGGGTTTGGGGTTTTCGCTAGGAAACAATCCCGCCGGGGGGCTGGTAGCTTTGCTACGGCTAAGGTCCGGCCGCCCAGCGCGTGTGGGCAAAGTGATGGACACATTCCGCTCGAAAAACACCGCTGTCTTCGCCGCCAGTTGGAAGTTTTTCCTCGGTGTACCGCCTGGTGCGATCGAAAAGGTGTTGACGCGGTGCTGCAGCATAGGTGGTGTGCGGGCGTTTTGGCGCTTCGGGGTGCTTGTGCATGGCAGCTTTGGAGACGGAGGAGGTAGCAGCGGGATCTTCGCCGTGGTCTTAGAGTACTCTTCCAGCGGCAATGAGCTCACCGCTCAGGTGTATGGCGATGCAAGCAATCCTGCCCCATGGGTGGCGCTTTCGTACGTCATCTCTGCCGTGAGGGTCATGCTGTTGGAATTTCCAGGGCTGCATTCTAAGGGCTCTCTGAGGTGTCCTCAGCATGGTGGCGCGATGCCCTTGACCACCACGGTGAGCCCTTGCTTTCTGACATTGCACGGATGCCCACCAGCATTCTAGGGAGTTTCCACTATATTGCGTGGATTGGACGCAATCCGGCGTGCCCGCAATCACAATTTACCACGTTTATATCTAGCCGTCGTCGTACGACGTGTACTCTGTGTGCTGCTCGCGTATATACCTGGTCCGAGTGCGGAACTTTCTCTTGGTCGTGTTCCGGACTTGCTTCTCAGTTGCACAGTACATTAGAAGCGCTTTGGCACCAGAGCTACCAATTCCTGCTTGATTTGGTGGTTGACTGTCTGCTGTTGCAAATCACGGATTTCGGTATATCTTTGCGTTTCTCAGGCGACTCGCGCAGGAGATAGACTGTTGCTGGAAAGCGCTGGATGCCCGCTATGCAGTCCCAAGATTGGGGGGCAAGGAGCAGCGGCCACTGAACTTCTGCTTATGATCGACATTGGGCGTGAACGAGGTATTTAGCAGCTTGTCTGGTAGACTTGAAGCGGGTGAGTGATGGCTCCTTGTTTTAGTCTCTCTCCCGAGGGGCCAAGCGCGTTTGTGTGCCTTTTTACATACGCAAGCCCTGTGTGGCTTCAATCGGTTGCAGTACACTTCACTGGCCGATCATTGGGCTACCGCATGGATTCTGCAGGGCGGTCAGATGTGGTTAACCCTCTCCATTGATTTCCGTCGCCACCACTCCTACAGATGTGATTTTCCACGAGGTCAGGGCAAGGTTTGGCGCCCTGGACGGCCGATACTCCTTCTCTGATTTGTCGGTGAGCACGGCGTGCATGTTCGCGTTCGATTTAGGATTTGGCACGATACGTAGGAAATTTCGGACCCCACGAAATTCTTGCTGTGGTGGGTTTGTGGTTTACGGAACAATTGCTTTCATAGATTTGTTTTTCAAGTCCATTGGTTTTCCTGGATTTAATCACTTCGCCGATGGCACAGGTACAAATATTGCCGCGACCCCCGTGCTCGTCGAATTCAAAAGTACCACCATCATCACCACCACCAATCTTGTCGAGCCCGCTCCGAAAGTCCCTTGTTGAAAGATACAAGGTTCATTGCCCGTTTTGTTTGTCGCTAATATTCCGCTCTCGCCCATCATGTTTTTCTACCTTCGTGCCGTCTGCGAAGACGCAGTTTGCCTACTTGACTGAACATACTGGGCTGGCTTTGAATGCGTCCCGCTGTACTCAATCCACCAAGAGGTCACCCATTTTTGGTGTACACGCCCAGCCTCAGGCCTTGCCGCAAGACGACAAACGCTTTTTTAGGGGTGTTTGATTTGCGGTATGTGCGGTTGGGTGGGTTGACAAGAAGGCACATACCCAACGGTACAAGGAAGTGGAATCATAATTCGTAACAGTTTTCGTGCATCTGCCCACGTTTGCTTCTCGCTTTGCTAGCTTTCGTGCAGGAAGTTGCATGCCATGTACGCACAATTTTGTCTGCAGTCGTATTTGATCTGCATCCGTGTTCGTTGTGAAGAAGAGGCCACAACACTAACCCAGTTCCCGCTGCTATCTTGTGCTTGTCAGCCGGGCTCCAACGGGGAGGACGTTTTGGCTCAAATGATCCGCATCTTGGGCCGAATCGAGGGAGGCATCCAGGAAAGCCTCATGTGCCTCAAGAACCTGCAGGGCCCGAACTACCCCTATCCGCACCTTGTGGTCGTGAAGGAAATCGAGACTCAGGGGAACAGGGGCTTGCTGACCAAAGCTCGTGGCATCGCCATGAAGGACATGACGCTGCACTTCTTGTTCCCGGTCGACATGAGCAAGGTACCGTGTGGGGTCGATGGCGAAGGGTATCGGTTTCGCGAGACGCGTGGCTGGGTCAAGAAACTTTCGCCAGTGCTGCAGGTAAGACAAAAATTGTTGTGGCACCTATTTAGGCGATGAAGGCTGAAGCCCATGTCCCGATGTTTTTCTTTCTGTTTTGAAAGGTATTTAGAGTTCACACGCGTGCAATTACGTTCCATGGTGATACGGAGTATCGAACTTGTTGATTGGATGAATTGCCTACAGAGAGCGACTTAGCTGCAACCCAATAAAGAGATGCTTCGTTTTGTTTTTGCGCACGCTCCGGCCCCAGGTGGCCGTGGTAACCGCGAAGGTGGCGCTGAAAGCAACGGCGGGGCTGGACGTGGATATCTCGGAATTCCTGCAGGCTGTCAAAGAGGGGGCAGTCGAGGAGGTAGCAGACTGTACTCTCGATGAGGAAGCGCTGTCCCGTGTTGTGTCTGGGGAGGAGGTTGCCGGCGCCGACCTGCAAAGGGATACGAGGGTCTCGTACGAAGCTCTGAAGAAATTCATGGACAAGGAACTCAACAGGCGCAAGAATGCCAAAGAGGGCGACGGCTACATAGACTTCAGGGAGAAAATGCAGCGCGAGAGCGACGGGAAGGGTGGAATAGTGTGGGTTCGGATAGAAAATGTTCAAAAGTGGCGAGACTCGCTTTCGACTGCTTCGCCATTGAGGTAGATGCCGGGCTTTCCTCACGCACCGGTACGTAGAATATACCACCAGTAGATCCATGTGTTTGCTTGGGACACTGTCGGTGTTCGTGGGTCTACGGACATGGTTTGGATACATTAGCCATACGTACAAGTGTGACGCAGATGGTGTAGAACCTTTTAGGTAGGGGTACGGTGATGATGCACCGGGACCCCCTTTGTTGAGTGCAGCAGCCGCGCTGCCACTCTCTCTTTCTCCTCCTGCTTTCCGAGCACGACAGCGTCCTGGGTACGGGCGTTGTCTCACCGTCTGAAGTTAATACACTACACAAACAAGTCCCGATAAGTACGCGGAGTACGGCCGACAAACACTCTAGAGTTGATTGTCCCTCGAGGGATAGCCGCATCGGGTCATGTCTGCGTCGGACAGCGGTTCCGTCGCAGGGCTGGGGGAAGAGACCTCAGCCACGCAACAGCAACACGCCGAGGATCCGGCGATTGCGAGGCTGGAGGGCCAGTTATCGCAACTGATGAGCGTAGTGATGGAGTTGAAGAGGAAGGAGCCTGGTGACGCCGTGGCGGGCGATGCCAGTAGGGGCAGCGGTGCTGCCGTCCCAAGCCAGAGAGAGGCTCTGCCGCCTGGGGGCGGCGGGGCATTTTCCCGGGAAACGGCCCGTGATGGGCGAAATCACCCGCGGGAAAGCAGCTGGGACAACATACCGGGAGCGAGTCCTGGGGT
>CACKRE030005272.1:39229-51851 GCA_902602495.3 Ectocarpus sp. CCAP 1310/34
AGGGAGAGATGTGACAAGTTTGGCGCCGACCTTGACAAGTCCGTGCCAGTGAAGAACCTGGGAGAGTTGAGATGGTATTCTGGGTGCTTTTACGAGAGGAACAAGGAGACCGGTAGGTTGACGATTTCTCAGCAGACTTTCACGGATGAGCTAGCAGCAGACTATGGAGTAGTGGGAGGTAAGAGCGTTCCGATGTCTTCGGGGGTGAAGCTTTCTGATTTTGATGCGGATGAGGTGACGACAGACTTTCCGTTTCATGAGCTGGTAGGATCGTTAATGTGGCTGGCGACTCAGACTAGGCCAGACATTGCGAATGCAGTAAGGACAGTAGCTAGGTATTGCGCATCTCCGAAGCTGGTACCCTGGAATGCAGCGATGGATATTTTAGGCTATGCGAGGAGGACGAGTCAATTTGGTATTTCGTTTCAGAGAGGTACGGTGGAGGGATTAAGCTTGCAGGGGTACGCTGATGCGGACTTTGCAACCAAGGCAGCAGACCGTAGGTCGGTATCAGGGGGGATCGTGACGTGTGGAGGAGGCGCTGTGTCTTGGTTTTCCAGAACGCAGAAGTGTGTCACGCTTTCGACCACAGAAGCAGAGTACGTCGCCCTAGGTGACGTAGTGAAGGAGATTTTGTTTTTGAGGCAGTTTTGGCGTTTCATGTTGCCGCAGGTCGGCATGCCGTGCATCCCCATCTTCGAGGACAACCAGGGGGCGATTCAACTAGCGCAGAACCCTATCTCAAACTCGAACTCGAAGCACGTAGATGTAAGGCACCATCTTGTCAGGGAACTGGTAGAGAGGAAGGAAATTTCGGTTATCCACGTGCCGCGCCGTTACCAGCGTGCAGACTTTCTTACGAAGAGTTTGCCGAAGGATGCTTTCGAATCTCACCGTGAATTTGTGATGAATTTGGCATGAACATTTTGTTGTTCAGTGACGACCTAGGGCCAGTTCTCAGCAGGAAGTGCTACGAACAATTACAAGCGCCACCATAGGCCCAAGTTGGACCAATCAGAGAGACAAGATGAGATATGACATGGATGACGTGTGTCGTTGTATAACGGATGACCTTTGAGGTAGGACCGTCCGGAAGCTTGGCTCCGTTAAGCCTCGCACACCAGATCACTCTGCTTCCTACCCTCAGTTCGCTGTACAGAACTGTGAGCAGAACAAGCTTGAGTCAACCAAGAGATGAACTGCTGAGGTAGAGCACACACACAAGCCACGCTTGAACGCAAGTGCAACGCACGTCCAAGCTAGAACCTGCAGAACTAAGGAGGCGGTATCAGTTCTCCCCTCATCTGCTCGCTGAGATTTCCTGTTTCTCCGCACGCCGCGCACGAGGTGCGCGTGCTGTGAACGACCGACAGGGCGGCCGTGCTACCTTGTCGACACGTAGCCTCCAGAGGGAAGCATTGCATAGCGTGGCTCCCACCGTTGGCCACCGTAGCAGCGGTCAGTCGATGCAAGGAGGTGAGCGGCATGCTGCCGAGCTCGCGCGCTGCTGGCGGCGTGCATCATGATGCTGATCATGATGCAGTCGCGGATGACTGTGTGTATGGTGCGGCTGGTCGCCAGCACAAGCCGGTGTCGCACCCCTTGCCCGCAGCCCCATGCGCGGACACTAGAGAGGATTTCAAATCCTTGCAGCAAAACCACGCGTCGGGTATCCGTCCTCCTCGAGAACGGACAGCGGCCACCTCCGGTAGCGAGCCGTTGGGCAATTCCCATCTGTCGGCCGGCGGAGCCCCTGGCGGTGTAGCCTCCGTCGTGAACACCTTTCCTTCCAGCACTCCTGCGGCTTTCGGAGCGAATCGCAGAAGTGTGAGTGAACGTGAATCACCACCAGCGAAACGCCACGCGTCGCAAAGCCCATCATCCTGGGGGAGCTTGGGACGAGATGCAAGAAATCCATGCGAGGGCTTCGGCGTCGGTGAACGTCGCCGCCGGGTGCCGCACGTTCCTTGCTACATGCTGTGCAGATGTCCCAAGCACCGGAGGCCTTGGGGACGCTAGAGGAGCGATCAGGTGATGGTTTCGAATTCACCGAACCACATACGCCCCTGTCGTCTGCCATTGGGGTGCCTGCGGGACCGGGATACTGCTCTACCAGTACGTACGGGTAGAGTGCACCACTGCTACGTTCGGAGGTAGAGAAAGGAGCGCAGCTAAACTATGAAGGCCCATGACAACTTGGAGCAATGTTGCCACCACGGCAGCGCCCAGCCAATGCAGTACCGTGGCAACCGCAGCAGCAGCAACAGCAGCAGCAACAGCAGCAATAGCAGCAACCGCAACAGCAGCCGCAGCAGCAGCAACGGCAGCAGCAGCAGCTGTCAGCCGCGGGTTGCTTTGGAGGGGTATGGCCGCCGCAGCCGCAATCACGGCTTTTGATGGCGCAGCAGGGCGCAACTGGCGGGGCGGTGTTACAGCCGCAGCAGGTTGGACGGGTACGTCAGCCACTCCTGCCGCTGCCGTTGCCTGTGCAGCAGAGGACGGCAGGTGGCATCCTCGGTGACGCCCTAACCGGCCATGGTTTACCTCTGTTTTTGCAGCATGGTGCACCGTATGGCTCAGGAACAACAGGCGGTCATGAGGAGGAGCACGAGGGGGAGGAGGCAAGGATGCCTCCAGCGGAAAGCCCGTCCCTGTCATCGTGCCTGCTGATGCTTCGTTGGCGAAGCGCAGCTGTTGCTGTTCGAAAACCAAGACAGTTACGTCGATTTGTCGTGGATGTCTCAAACGATGGCATTGCCACGTCGACCGGGATGATCGACCGCAACAACGATCGCTTCACTTGGTGCTTCTGCGATACCAAGCCGAAACTAGAGGTTCTCAAGTACGGGCGCCATCTGTAATGGCAGAAACAGCACCGGTTGGTCATGTAGCATTCTTCTTGCATATTTCTCACGGACTCGTGTCTGCGGATAGATATGACTTGTTTCCAGGAGAAGCGGTAACCGAAACCTGGGGTTTCCAGCAACAGACGTCACCGGTAGTGGAATATCCAGCGCAAGGAGAGGCGGGACGCGGGACCACAAAAAAGGCGTGCCCTCGTATCCCTAACTTATTTATACGAGGATTTTGCATGCGCATTGTACTCTTCTTGCACATTCTGTTCTGCGAGAATCGATATGATGAGGCTTCCTGTGCCGGACAGGAACACTCGCCTGATAAATGTCATCCCGAGCTGAGAAAAGAACACCTGGCGTGTAATAACGTGTAGGAATTCCGCTTGGTCAAAGCCTACTTCACTTCACTACATATGCACTTGCAGCCTGCTTTCGGAGTGAAAAAATGAGTAAAAGATGAGATCGAATCTGTGGTTCCATCATGATATGTTCCCAAACTTGAATCTTGTTTCCACAAGCAAGCTTGAATCAATCCACCAGGTCCATCATCGTCGTTTAGAAACAACGCAAATATTTTTCGGCGGGTAACGTTCGGTAGGCCGAGGTGGTACGAACGGGGTACTCATCAGCTCGCATTCATTTCGTCCCTGCCCTTTGTTTGCTTTGATACCACTGCTGCTGTAGACGCGATCTCTTGGGTGAAACCAGCACCGAAGTAGATGGGTGTGCCTTGTTCCAATGGCCATCATGAAGCTTCGCGTACACAGCTCATTCTCCTTGCTACGCACAGTAGCATGCATCGTGTCAGTCAGTTTCTTTACTGCTCCTGCAGTTTTCACATCAAGAACGCAAGAGATGTTTCGTGATACGTATGGCAGCGCTCGTTCTCTTTCACCACGATCCCAGAATTGAGCATAAATCAGTCATTTCCGGCGCCTGTAGAGGGGAGAGGGCCCCACCAAGTTGGCCCCACCTATCTTTTTTTATTGGTATGTGAATTTGTACCCTTGCCATGACTTATGCATTCCACCCCAGTTACGGCTATGCTGTGCCTTCTTCGCTGTTGTTGGGCAAACCTACGGTCTTCTTCCTTTCGAAACAAGCAATCGGCTCTCTCTCGTCCACGCTGATTCTCCCACGGTCCATCATCGAGGAGGTGAAGCGACGACGTACGGCACCATCCACCGGTGCATTAGATGGGGCCCACACCAATGCTGGAGGAGACGACGACATGGGCAGTGCGGGGGATGCACAACTGGCGCCTGGCCATGACTCCCTCCCGGTAGGGCGATGTACTCAGCATCGATGGCCCCGCCGAGCCCATCGTTTTCGAAACGCTTACGCTTTCATGCCGTCATTCTCGTCCATGTATGGAACGGAGGGAAGGTCCCGCAAGAGGATGCCACCATCAAGGTGACTTACAAGGAACTCGGACCGACCCAAGTGCAACAAGTGCAGGAAGCATTTCCCCGGTGGGGTTTCATTTTGTCGCCCAGGAGATCGCTCACATACGGCTGTTAGGAAGGCTACGCTAGGGAATAAATCGTTCCGAACGGACCTTCGACTACCAGTGTAGGGCCTCACGCTTGTCTGCGCAACGCTCTAGATCACCCACCTCCCCTAACTCGCATTACACCATCATACACGTACAAGCCTCAGCGTTGCAGACCCTATTGGGCTGGGCTTCCAATCTCTAGCACTGGGCCCCCTTCGCCATGGACATCACCGACGAGTCGCACTCCGCTTCTACTCGATGTGCAGCGCGCACAGGGAGCTCTTGAAGCGGCTCTTGTTGCCGTCGGAGCCGGTGTCTAGCTTTGACGAGTACGATACGTAGACGATGTTGTTGGTTTCCTTGTCGTAGAGCCGGCGCACTACGATAGACTTCAAAAAACTGTGACATGGTAACGATCAAGGAGGAGGAGAGGGACTTACATTAGCGGGCGCTGTAAGGAAGAACGGTGGAGAATCTGAAACGCTAGCGTCGAGAGATGACGAGCGTTGGCTGCACTCATGTCTACTTCAATTGGCGTAAAGCAGTCGAGTTGAAATGTACCCTGGGGGCAGGAAACATCGCATGAACCGACAGTACAAAAAATCAATAGAAACACGACACGCTCGCGGATCTGATCTTCCATACACTACGGCCATCATAAACATTCCTGGTCTTGATTGGGCGGTTCGGAACAACATCTCCAAGTCCGCACCCACTCAACACCAGCACGCGCCCAAGGAAATATGATGCGTCATGTCAGGGTCATCAGCTCCGACATCCCTCCAGTACGTCAAGCTGGAGTGGCGAAAGACGCGTTTCCGTCCTACTCAACACTTCGAACATTTCTTGACCGTGCCGTTCCTATTGATCGACGACATGCAGGCTTCCCTGTAGCCTCTCTATACCAACGGATAGCGCGGGGACTCCCTCTTAAGTGCTTTGGGTATATAGCCACAATTTCGAGTCGAAATCATCAATTCCTTCTCCTGGATCGACTCCCGACAGCACAAGGTATGGCCTCATCAATGACGAAATAAAATCAAGCACGCTACGTTCGCAACAGAGGGATTGCTCTGTTTAAAGGCAGTCCTGTTCCATGCATTACCCCACATTGTGGGCACCAAGCATGGATGAACCGTACGTCGGAACAACCTCCTAGAACGTGTAAGGAAAAGGTCTCGGGCGCATGATATATCTCCCACGCGCTAGGAGCAAGCGCGGAGGATTCTAAGCAATCCAATCGCCACCGTGACGTGTTTCGCAGGTTCATCGGTATTATGCTGCTGTTGTACCTGCGATCTTCCTTGAACAGCTCCTCCCCTTCCTTGGACGTGCTGATGCCGTCCTTTACCTCCATCGGCCCCGACCGCACGCAGAACAACGATGCCGAGGATGGGTCTGTACGTAGTCCAGACCACCGGCATGACATACAAAACGTCCGATAACAATGGGGCAAGTGCGATGGGTGGGTGAACTAGTGTGACTGCTGCTTCAGTTGGTGATTAATGGAAGCTACGCGCGCCTTCGCCGCACCCCTCGGGTTCGTATCGAGAGAGAATAACAAAGAGAGGCTCCGATCAAGTCGTGGCGCAGCCATCGTGTACATAACGTTGGGCAGAGCTCGGTAACCAGAGGGCCCTTAAGTACGCACGATCGTATGCATAAATACACCGCTCTTGGCGGTGAGATACAAAGAAAAAGACACCCAAGCACTCTTTACACACAAAACACCAGCTGCACCCCTCTGCGGGAAGAAGTATCGATGCGGTTTACCTGAAAAGATGTCCCCGTTCATGAGCTTATCTGCCACCGGGCGGGCAAAATCCGACAGATAGAGGGTTACTCCCTTCACCTTGGGGTCAGAAAACGCCTCCACGTTAAGCTTGTCCTGTCGACAACGGGTTCACACCGCAGCACAGAAACGGTTCACACGTCAACCGACAAAACACGCATGAGATATATCTTTGAACACCTTTCCTTCGTGCTCATGGTGACTTCGGTACAGGAATCAAAACACACGTGGGAACTACGGTCCTCTTAGCAAGTGCATATAGCATCCCTGCGTGGCAGCTGCTGTCCCTGTAGGAGATAGGGTATGCCCTTGATGACCATAGGAGCTGAAACACGCCTTCGCTGTTGTACTTGTGGTGTGAACAGGTCGAAAATTACCGGGATGTTTACCGAGTCGCGGAAGGGGTCAACATGGGGTAGGGGGCAGAGCAAAACGCTCAAAGTCCGGTACTTCGCCGTTGCAGCAGTTCCAAGTAGTAAGTCGCGGGATGGTAAATTTAGAAAAATCACACCACTCCGGCACGTTCCGTACAACCAAAATCGTAATCCTTACCGTACCGATCGTGTCAGAGCTACATAACCGCGATGGCTGGCTTGTCAACTCGACCGGCCAGCCGGCTCACCTTAAACACCAACCCGCTTGCAGAGATTTCCCCGACCGTCCTCTTGTCCCCTGCGCTCGCCGTGCCTGGAAGGGATACCATCGGCCCCGCAAGGGTCAACCCGATCGCTGCAGACGTGAATGCCGTCTTAACACCGCGGGCAAAGCGTGTCGTTTCTGAAGCTGCTGCCAATTTTTCTCCCTCTTCTCCTCGTGACATGTTCATGGTGGGGGCGGAGTTTCGCAGCGACCGCTGGTGTTTGAGCGGCATTTGTGGGTAGAGGGAGTCATCAGCACCACAAGAGGCAACAGCGCGGAGAGAGGCGTGAATACAAATCGTTAGCAACATATTCGGACTTTATCAGTTACACGTAGGATTGTCATTGCTTCGTTCCTCAAGGATACGCCAGTGGTTGCTCCACTGGGCTTCTCAGCCAGACGAACGACCGCAAACCTGTCGATGGCCATAGAGCTACTGCCAGCCCCGGACAGGCAACCGGAATAACGCCCGGAAGGGAAACATGACCGCCCGCCAGCCGCACTGACAACAACGTAAACATTCGAGAATGTTCTGTTTGGATGTATTACCGCTGTTGCTGCTGTTGCTGCGGTATTCTACGTGTCCGGGGAGAGCGCGGGTTTCTCTTCTCTTCCGTTGTGTGCTCTAGCGGGAAGAGTCTCCTGCAGAAAGCGGGGTTATGATCACACTAAAAAGGCGATACTCTCCGATTGCAGGTCTGTTGCTTCATGGCACGCGCATGCAGGTTATCATGCCAGCAACACGTATGTGGCGTCACGTCGATGTTTGGCGGTACCTCAGGACCTCAGATCACGTCATCATCATCTTGACAGAGCGCACCTATTCGCGCGGTTCGGATAGAGGGAATGATTTACCCTGATCTGTTAAAAATAAACAATACAATTGATACAAAGCTCCCCTTCGGGAGTTAGGCGGCTTGCCTCCCGGGGACGATGCAAGAGGACATGGCCTATGTCATCGCGGTCGCATTGTTACATCTCAACGTCATGGCGTTCGGTAGCGAGTGGCGGATCTGCGTACAACCTGCAGAATTTGCCTGGAATTTGCATCATGTGCTATTAGCTAGTGGTGTCGTTGCTGCAGGTCCTACCGCTGTAATCCCTGCGCTTGATCACTCGCTCTTATGCATTTATGATGCCCATGGTTAATGGGACCTGTGCGCGTTGCGCAGGAATCAAAACCAAAGTCTTCCTGTTTGTGCAAAGCGGATTTTTCTTGTGATTCTTGTGAAGGTTTTCTTCGCGAGGAATACGTGCCCCGGATATAGACAGTTTTTTCAACTTTGGGCGTCAAGCACAAGCGCCACGGGTGGCTGGCGGTCCTCGGGCGTGCGCGGGAATGTACCGACGATCTCTGCGTGCCCCCGAGAAGGAAGCGTGAGAAAAGACTCGCTTCCGCCAGCAAAAAATGTCCCCAAGCACGACGACAGGGGAAATGGTACATACACATATATAATCGACTTCGAAAGTCGCGAAGGAAGGGATTGCTGTACCCTCCTCGCGATAGAAATACCTCAGGCAGGAACCGCAGGAGGGGGTCCAGCCCCCCCCTCCGATGTGACCCCGGTTGGGTCGTCTAGCTAGTAGAAGTGGAGGATAGGGGCCAGAGGGGCAGACGACAGAGTCCAATGATGGGAGAAAAAAAAAAAATGGGATAGTTTGCCATGAATGTAGCAACGGTGTGTGACAGAGTGATAATGCACGGGCCGCTTTCGAGCACAGCAGTAGTTGCAGCCGGCAACTGCTTCAGGGATTGATCTACAGTATGCTGCTGAGCAACAATCCAATCCAACGCCAAACCTAAGAAGCCACGCGAGTTTACCCCTGTCACGGTCTCGAGCTCTTCATTGCAATACCCGCGATCCACCTCCGGTGCTGGCACCTCCGGTGCTGTCAGGGCGTGGAGTTGTCAGAGCCTTAGCCTTTGGTCCATCTGTGGATGTGTGTTGGCTTGTCTTGAAGCTGCTGTCGTATTACACTAGATTTGCATGTCTCCATAGGTGCCCTCCTTTTGCATCCGCGAAAATTGCTTCTACCCCCAGTTCTCCCTAGACAAGCTTTCGACACTCTGCCAAGTAGCACACCTTTAAACGAGCCCAGGATTTGTACACATCCATGCGCACACAAAACGCGTCTGCACCTAAATTACGGGATCTATGCTGTAGAAGTGCGCCGGCCGTTGGAGAAATGACAACATTTGACAGTTTCGGACTCAAAAAAAATCCGAATTAAGGGAACACATTTTGAGTTAAGCCGTCGTTCTGAGGATCGCCCCTTACAGTCTCGCCAGAACCCACAACAAGGAAAAAAATTACAGATTTAAGAGCCTAGGGAGGCTCGATTTGTGGAAAAAATTCACGACTTTTCGATTTTGCAACTTTCTTCGAAGTAGCACATCACACGCACCTCCGCATGCACACACAACAGTCTGCCCAACATGTCAGCGCGGCCAAAGAGAAGGCCAGCGCCCAGCGAAAGGCCTTGGAGTTGACGCGCCATCAACACAAAAACAGGAGGGCTGCACGGTCAGAAAGATGGGTTTGTTTGCGGCTGGCGTGAGGTCAGCAACACGCCCGTCAGATTGAGGCAAGGGGGGGGAAGAGCGCACGAACGTAGAAGTGGTGGCAACACCGCCAGCAAAGAAGAAGAGCACAGAGGAGGAAGAGCACGTAATGGCCTCGTGGTGAAGGCGGGCGCGTCCTTCCGCGCGCAAGAGTATTTTCTCTGGTGTCTACAAGAGCATTTGACTCGGATGTGACTCCCGGTCCCAAGCCCCCCGTCTCTCTCCCGAACGCTTAAAACGCGACTTTGCACTTCGTTCAGAGGCTGTCGGCCAGTGTACAGCAATCACTTCCTGCCTCCGTACTGGTGAGGCGCTTTCGTGTGCTGGGGTTGAGGGAGCGACGCAGACACGGACACGCGCACGCATGCACGCACACTCAACAGCAGCAGCAGTGAGAGCCCCTTGCCATTAAGGTGCACAGCTGTCACGCAGCGCACCACGAAAAAACAACAGCTCCTGCGGACAGGGGAATTCGTGAGAGGACTGTTGACCCACAGCTAGCCCTGCGCCTGACCCCGCTTTTTGGTGTATGGGCGTGGTCAGGCTTTTGGTCGAAACGTCACAAAAAAAAGTTTTCCCGCTTTTACGGCCAAAAAGCCAGGTTTTGTTTTGACTTGACAATAAACAGTGGGAGGGAATCCAGAATTTCTCGATGCCGCCAACGAGCTGGCTCTTAGGGTTCAGTACACACCAGTGAACAGGACACATCTATGGAATCATCGGTCAGTTTTTCAATTGGCGGGAAAAAAAACTATCAAACACTTGAGAAACGAGTGATTTTTGGCCGTTTCCACCTGCTGCCACGAACGTGTGCGACGTAAACGCAGATCGACACCCATGAAATCGTAGCTATCGAGTTCACGGAGGTGATACAAGAAACCGCTCCAGAATCTGTTGCGCCAGCATCTCGCAAAACGAATCCTACGATGGGGTAGTTTTGGGTGACGCACGGGTCCAAAACGTCCCGCGCTTGTCAAGCAAAAAAAAATGTGGTGACCACACAACGACCAGCCGACTCGGCAGCGACTGGCGGATCAAGGGCGCGGAGGCCCACGGCCGTCTACGGGGCGAGCTCCTAGGGAGCGAGCTCTGGAGGGAGCAATGCTAGGGGGGAGGTGCGAGGGGGTGCTCTGTCTGGGGTTTGGTAGCGGAGGCGAAGCAGGCGCGACGGTGCAAACAGCTTAAATTGTTACAGGGATTCTGATTTTTTCGCGCGTATTTTTTGTTGGCCATGAAGTGACGTTTGGGCGGCATTGCTTGACTACACCACCGGCGCTACGCTGCAGCTCTTGCTGCCGTTGCTGCGCCATCAGTAGCAGTGGCTTCCCTGCTTTCCTCGCAGTGTCTCTACAATCCCTTGAGGGGGCGGCAAGGGCGGCGGCGGCCTCAGTTCCTTTTTTGTACCATGTTGTAATAACTAGAGACCGACTTATCTTCTTCTGGTCGGTGTTTGTTTTTTCGCTCATCACCTCCAAAATCTGCACAGCCGCAACGGCCCTGCCACCGGCGCTACTGCAGCTGTTGCTACCGCTCCTGCACCATCAGCAGTGCCTTTCTTACTTTCCTTGCAATGTTTGCTGAGCCCCATAGACGGGCAGAGACGGAGGTGGCTGCTGCAAATCCGTTTTGGTGTGTATTGACTTCGATGAGATCGCTGCCTCTTCCGTGTGTGTGTGGAACGCGTTGTTGGACTGACTTTTGGGCGACTTTGATTGACCC
This sequence comes from Ectocarpus sp. CCAP 1310/34, assembly GCA_902602495.3. Classification (NCBI taxonomy): domain Eukaryota; class Phaeophyceae; order Ectocarpales; family Ectocarpaceae; genus Ectocarpus; species Ectocarpus sp. CCAP 1310/34. The sequence goes on from CACKRE030005272.1 coordinate 50,293, forward strand.
CACCACCGGCGCTACACTGAAGCTCTTCGTGCCGTTGCTGCGCCATCAGTAGCAGCGGCCTCCCTGCTTTCCTCGCAATGTTTCTTCAACCCCTTGGAGGGGCGGGAAGGGCGGGGCGTAGTTCCATTGTTGTATCATGTTGTAAAAATCAGACCCACCTGCTCTCTCATAGTTGCATTTTTTCCCGCTAATCCGCTCATCTCTGAAATTTGTACCCGGGCGCAACGGCTTTGCCGCCGGCGCTACCGCAGCTTTTGCGACCGTTCCTGCGTCACGAGTGGCGGTGACTGTCCTGCTCTCTACGCAATGTCCCTGCGGCCCCACAGCCGTGTGGGAACGGGGGCGCCTTCAGCAATCCCTATTCGTTGTCAACTCCAAAAAACAAATCGAGACATACAGAGCCAATTGTGCAGTCTTATCGCCTGTTGAACTGACGTGGCTGCCAAAAATGTGGGGATTAATCGGCCACAAAATATAAATTTCAGAAGAATGGGTTGTTCGAAAGAAGCTCCGTGTGACAGAATTTAGGCCAAGAAACAGGGTCAGGCGCAGGGCTAACAGTCAATCACATGAAGCCGCTTATATCTCAAAAATTTCACCTGCACGAAGTCTCCAGGAAACTTTCTTATCTCAAAACCTGCTTCGTCCGAAACTGTGTAATATTACATGGGTCCCACGTGTGTCAGAAATTTTGACACGAGCACGAAATTTTGACACGAGGCCAGTATTCTGGCACGAGACGTCAGAATTTTGACACGAGAGGTTACGCCACACTTTTTCATGTCAGAATCACAGGTCAGAATTTTTCGAAAACGTGGTGAAAATATTTTCACCTGAAGTATTTTGACACGAGAAAACCGCAGATTGACACGAGCGCCATCGCACACACACGAAGGCATCAACTCAGTCCGCAAGCTCGCACGTAGCTTCCCGCACACCCACACACATGAACACAACGCTCCCGGGAGTACATCGCGTTAGGGGGACGTCAGGCCGCGCGGTAAGGATCGTGTGCGTTCATTGCGGGATCGAGAACAAAACACGCCGAGGTTGGTCTGTCTGGACTCTGGACTCGAAGCACACGGGCCCCGCCGGTGATGGGAGAGGCTACAGTTGTTGGTGGAAGAGACGGTAGCTCTGGGCGCACGTACTAGGGGCGCGAAGCCGCTGGCGGCGGTTGGGATTTGGGGAGTGTAGTTCGCGGAGTGTAGTTCTCGGGAGTCGAGAGGAAACATGTCGCAGGAGAGCTCAGACTCCCTCTCGTTGACGCCCGGGAAGGCGCTCGGAAAGCGGAAGTCCACTCCCAGCAGTCGCTACGGAGAAGACTCACCTTATCTCGACTCCGAGGGGTGGGCAGGTGGTAGGGCTGCTTCGGCTGGCGGCAGTGGTCGCATGTCCAACCCTATAGCCTTGGATATGTCGGGCAGTGGCTTGAACGTATCAGGAAGCAGCAGCGTGCTTCTGGAGGGGGTGGTCGCCGGAGCGCACGAGGGAGAAGATGAGGTCGGCGAAGGAGATGAGGAGGAGGCGGATGAACAGAGCTCCGACTCGGGCGACAG
>CACKRE030005272.1:54119-77445 GCA_902602495.3 Ectocarpus sp. CCAP 1310/34
CCGCCGCCAGCGGCTTCGCGCCCCTAGTACGTGCGCCCAGAGCTACCGTCTCTTCCACCAACAACTGTAACCTCTCCCATGACCGGCGGGGCACCCGACTAGCTGCTGTTGTGGTTACCACCCGTGTGCTTCGAGTCCAGAGTCCAGACAGACCAACCTCGGCGTGTTTTGTTCTCGATCCCGCGATGAACGCACACGATCCTAACCGCGGCTTGACGTTCCCCTAACGCGATGTACTCCCGGGAGCGTTGTGTTCACGNCCGCCAGCGGCTTCGCGCCCCTAGTACGTGCGCCCAGAGCTACCGTCTCTTCCACCAACAACTGTAACCTCTCCCATGACCGGCGGGGCACCCGACTAGCTGCTGTTGTGGTTACCACCCGTGTGCTTCGAGTCCAGAGTCCAGACAGACCAACCTCGGCGTGTTTTGTTCTCGATCCCGCAATGAACGCACACAATCCTTACCGCGCGGCCTGACGTTCCCCTAACGCGATGTACTCCCGGGAGCGTTGTGTTCATGTGTGTGGGTGTGCGGGAAGCTACGTGCGAGCTTGCCGACTGAGTTGATGCCTTCGTGTGTGTGATGGCGCTCGTGTCAATCTGCGGTTTTCTCGTGTCAAAATACTTCAGGTGAAAATATTTTCACCACGTTTTCGAAAAATTCTGACCTGTGATTCTGACATGAAAAAGTGTGGCGTGACCTCTCGTGTCAAAATTCTGACGTCTCGTGTCAAAATTCCTGACACACGTGGAACCCATGTGATTTAACGTGGGAACCCATAATTAACACAACAGATTTGTGCAGGCCAGTTGAACATGCAACATGTGTCGATGTCCATGTAGAGCTTCACGAACGAATTGAAGACAAAGCAAATCCGAGATGAAGCAAAACCGGAACGAACCAGTCCTTACGCATTGCTGCTTTGGTCAGGATGCTGAAACGGCTGGTGTGTGACACCCACAGGGTGGTAGCGCGGAGTGGGACGCAAGTCGATCCGTCATGCGGATCGGCCTATCGCAGGCTGGCTGAATGTTGGGGTTGAAACTCTCTGTCCATCTAAACAGACTATTCTCTCTCTATCTCTCTCTCAACAGCCGATGTAGTCTATCGGGTTAGACTAGCAGCACCATGTACTATGCATATGTCTATTCTTCAACGGACAGAGGTGCTTCTGCTCTGCTGCCGTAAGCGCTCTCTTACCGAAGAGGGATCATGTTGTCGACCGACCCAAGCTCCTGGGGCTCTCACTCGGCTCGTCCCTTGCGTGACGATTAAGCTTGGCGCAACGAATGCAGAGGCGGGGTAAAGGGCCACAGCACAGGGAAGAATACTTGTCCACTTCATTGTGTATATCGCTCGTGCCTTAAATAGGAGGAGAGAGCAGCAGACAGGTTGCGGTGTAGCCGCACGTGGCGACGGCTCCGGCCGCCCGAGCTACAGCGGAGGGGGGCCAACGGGCGGGAACAGGGGGTTGCCGAGTGGCCTCCGAACCTCCGAAGCGGGGAGCCGGTAAACGAACCCCATGGGTATCGTTTATTAAACGAGACCCCGGGGACAAAAACCGAAGAAATCCCATCCATGTAGATTAGTCTAGTAGCCTAACATAGGCCAGAAGGATGCGTCAAGGCTGTTTGTACAACCTGCATTAACCAAGGATAACATGCTAAAGATACGGAAAGAGAATGCTGGGGAGCAAAAGCGAGAGAGTATTGTGCAGAGAATTCGCACCAGCTTGTCCATCTATCGATCTAACCCTGGTGGATTTAGTCTACACAAGTGTGGGCTGCTGCTGCTGCTGCACAGCACCACCTACTACTGCTGTACAAAAATAGTCTATCATGGGGCACTTACTTACTCCAATGCAGTTTTGTTTTTTTTGTGTTAGCTGATTCACCCATTGCTACTGCTACAAAATATAGACGCGAATGCGCGAGATATTGACGTGCGACGCCAATGCTTGTGGCGGCAGTGCCGTGTCTTTACTTGGGATACCTCTGTAGAATACACATGTGGTCTACAAAAATGTAGACTTCGCACATAGTCTACAAATCAATCACCAGTGGCGTGTGTATGATTTGTTTCTCGCTGGGCACCGATGCTCGAGCGCCAAAACGGATGAACAGTCTCTTAGAGATGAAGTTGTGGTGCTGATGCCTGCGGCGGCCGCGGCGTGCCTACGGCGCTCGATTCAGCGTGCTGCAACTTTGGGCAACTTTGGGTACTCGCGGCGCGCTCAGATCTATACTGCCTGCTGTGAAAATCCGGGATTTCTTCGGTTTTTGTCCCCGGGGTCTCGTTTAATAAACGATACCCATGGGGTTCGTTTACCGGCTCCCCTCCGAAGCGTGTCCATTTTTGTAACTGTAGCACGCACGAACCAGCATGTCGCTGGTTCGGCGAAAACGTCACCGTCGCCTCTCTGTGCTTTGCTGCTACAATACATTGTACCTCAAACACTTCACGGAAGGATTTGACCTTCCATGTTTCACCCTAGAACTTGTCGTGACACCCTCTTAGAAGCTACTTGGGTGCGAACAGATCCGAAAGCTGCATTGTTTTCTGTAGACGATGGACGATAGAAAATCCGAACCTGCTTTCTCGGTGGATGCCAATGGCGCTGGCGGGGGCGACCATGTTAGCCGAGGGTACGAGGTGGCTTCTTTTGACAAGAACCCGGCAGGTTACGAGCAGATGGACCCCAACGGAGTTAAGTTGGCTTCTGATGATATTGAGTACGACGAGAGAATGCAACAGAAGCAGCAGCAACAACAACAGCAGCAGCAGCCCGACGCTGCCACCGCCGGCGCAGGAGATGAATACGAGCATCAGGGCCATGTCGCCATGTACGGCGGTGTCTCAACTGAAATGGCTGCTGAACCGCAGCAACAGAAACCGAGTGGTTTCGGGGATCCGTCGTACGGCGAGGGAGGGGCACAGGCGGAGCAGGGGTGGAATCGCGAAGAAGAGGAGGAGGACGCGTACGAGGATCCCGAAGAGATGATTAGGGAGTTCGCACGGCACCCCATGATGGACCGCGTACAGGAGGCACTCTACAACCAGCTGTTGCAGACTTACGAGAGAGTTAGCGAGGAGCTACGAGACAAGGACGCTGACGTAAAGAAGTGAGAGTGGGCTGGATTTGTCATAAAGGATACTCCGGCGACTAACGCCGCCACTCTCAAGGACACAATTGACAAGATGTGCATTATTCGCACATGCGTATCTCTGTATTAGAATATACCTTGCATACATAAATGAAGAACTCTCCATTAAAAGTATGGAGAGGAAATGGTCGAATGTATTGTGAAGAGGACAATACATAGCATGCTGATAGAGCAATCGATCAGACGGGCAGATGCCTTTGGGCAAGGCCCCGGTTACACGGAGGACGGACATCGAAGAAATGATTACGTGGCTTGCAATCAAAGGCTATGACACTCCGAGAGCGTACTGATGAAGAGTTCCCGGTTCGACTGGCCGCAAAACACTGATGCTTCCGTTTTTGAACAGATTGGGTTGCTTTTTCCACTCAAGCACAGTAAACGAATGCACTTTATCCATGAATGAACACCGAACCGCAAAGCGGCGCAAAGCGGACCCAATCAGAATTCGATAACATTGAAACCCGCGCTGTGAGCGACTGTGAAAAAATGGCGCCAGTTGTAGAAAGGGAAAGAGAGTTCGCGGCAAGACAGGCCGCCTTCAACCCATCAACCGCCCGAACCAAGCATATACCTCCCTTGTCGACATTGCAATGCAGGCTCCGCAAGCGACGTGAGTTCGTGGGCGTTGAGCTCTACGCCATGCAACAGCAGTTGGCAAAGCTTCAGGTGGCCCTGGAGCAAACACACGCCGACTTCAACGGCCTCGGCGAGGGTAGGGCACGGGCCGAGCTGGATGCCGACGCAGCGAAGCAGCGCTACTTCGAGCTGAAGGGGGTCGGTGACGCCCTCTCCAAACGGCTAATTAAAAACGAGTCAGAGTTGAACTCTCTCCAGGACACCCTCCGACAGGTCAGTGTACTCCCAGCGCAAGTGTGTATTCGGGGGGGAATTCGTTTGGCGGTTACTAGTTGAGAGTTGATGTCTTTGTGGTCAGTGAATGCCTTTGCTGCCATGAGGCAAGCAGTCCAGCGCCCACTTGATGTAGTTATTGGTCAACCACTGCTTTGAATACACCGGCAAGACTTACCCCAGTTGGTGCAGCAATAGCGCCGCGTGAATGAATCCCACCTCGGGTCTATCTAACTATAGATAGAGAGGAGCCCAGGTTATGTTGAACCAAAGCAAAGAAACAATCTTGGGTCGTGGGCCGAAAGCGCAAGACACACGGGTATTGTTCCGCGTTTACCGTAAACGATTGGCCCCTACAACACAAACAACAGGTTGAGCTGTACAACGAAGAGATGAAGGACGAGATCCTGGTAACAAGGCGAGCCACGTACAAGGCGGAGGAGGCCGTCTCGAACTTAGAGAAGGACAAGGGGCGACAAGACCTCTTGATCGATGGCCTCATGGACCAGGTGCGACTTAACGTGCTCTATTTCCTTGGGATGCTCTGGTGGTCACCCTTAACCCGCCAACCCGTGTGAAGCTCACGACGTTTGTCCAGCGCTTAGCACAATACCCGACCGATATCTGGCCAAGTAGCCAGCTGCCACTCTGTGATGCATGATGCTTCGCCAATGCAACAACGGGATAGCCGGGGCCGTACAAAGTGGCATACGCCTCCCGCGGCGAGAAATTGTCAAGTGCCAGACAAACAACGTCCTCGGGTTGGACGTATTGCATAGCTTAAACCTCGAACCTCGTACCCCCTCAACGGAATTCGGGGAAATGGACGCGCGGAACTTTCGTGATAAACTAAAATCGGGGCATGCTGCACTAAACTGACTTGTCCATGTTCAGACTTACACGTATCCAAGTGTGCATCATGCCCTGCGTGGGTTCCAAATACACTGGCTTCCGACAGGGGGAAAAACAAATAGTTCCACTGGCATTATTCGGCGTGACGACTGCAGGTGAAACGCCTTCAAGGGCAAGTCGCCGTTGCCGAAGCTCAGATCGGCATATCTCAGGGGCAGACGGGAGAGGTGAGACAGACAATGAACGAAACACGCCTTATTTCACGATCTTTCAGGACCAGTCTCTGCATCACCCCCTGGCGATGTAATACCCCATTTCACAGACATTGTGCTATCGGAAACATGTCAGGTGCACCACGGAGGATGTTCGTCAATAACGCCATAATAACTCCCAACTTTCCGTTTCGTGTACTGTATCGCACATAACGAAGGTGTTACAATGTTTTTTGGACGTTCACTTTAATCCTTCCCCTTTCTTGGCTTCTCTTCCATGTTCGGGGGTCGTGTCCGCCTCCTGTCTCCGTCTCTCTTGCACTACCTCCACCGTGGCAAACTCCGAATGACGTCACTGGGAGAAGGCCGATGGAATGCTCCGCGAGACGGCGCACGAGATGTCCCTGATCGCCTTCGAGAAGAAGCAGCTACTGCAGCAGTGGAAAGGAGCTTTGGTAGGCCTGGCCCGACGGGACGAGGCTCTAACCGCCGCGTCGAACGCTCTTAAGGAAGCTCAGTCCGCCGCCAGGTTAGTCGCTCATACGTGGAATGCGGTTGTGTTGATTGACTTCTCTCGAGCCACCCGTAGACAATGCTTGAGGTTTGCTGGCTGTGCTCACTAGAGCCAACAGCCCCAGTCTGACACATTGCTACCGCTGGACAAGGGCACGTTCTTCAAAAGGTTCTGGATGTCCCGGTAAAGAGAAATGTGGTCAAGAGTGGGGAAGGTCTGAGCCCCTGTGAAAAAAAAAGAATTGGGTTTACCAACAAGGGAAAGCAGAAGAAGCATAATTCATACCTGGTACACTCTTCCTGGATACAGCAACGTTTCGAGCAAAACGTTAGAGATTTGCACCCTCAAGTACAAGTACAAATTTTCACCCTGGGTCGCCCGGTGACATGTGTACGTTCGTATGGGGTTGTCTGACGTCCAGAGACTACGACATCGAGATAGAAGGGTTGAAGAGAGAGACGCGTAAGGCCCAGGAGGAACATGAAGGACTGATCGCCGTCAGAGACCGCCTGGAGAGCAGTCGTGCCTTCGTCGAAGAACAGCTGGCCAAGACGAAGGTGTGGTGCCTATTGTAGCGCTTCACATACGAATGCTTGTTTTTCCCGCGCCGTTGTAGCGTCGGGGCTCGAGCCCGGACCCATGAATGGGTCTACCACCAACACATGTTCCTCAACCTTTCGCATTCCACAGAGAACTCGCATTTTTGTGAGCAGTGAGAGTGAAAGGCCGTGGCTCAAGCTCCACCCAGCAACAGGGGAAAGGGTGGTGGAGATGGACATCCAGGCTGATGTCAGAGAAACTGTGATTCGGAAGCTGGGATGTGCCGGAATGTAGGTTGACGTCAGAGACCATTCCTTTCCGAAGCGGGCCAAGTGTCAAAAGAGAGGTTCTTATCAGATGTTGGCAAAATTCCGTTTGAAACTAGTTCTTGTATTTCGTTCTTGTATTTCCTTTGCTTACCCTATCTGCTTGGTTGGTCGATCCGCAGGAGGAGCGAGATTCTTTGGCCGAGCGCTACGCTATGCTGCAGAGGTCCTTAGCACAATCCGAGGAAGACGAGGAAAAGCTCGATGCCATGGGAACGCAGCTGAGGAGCCAGGTAAAGATGTTTGGCACAGTACAGCTCATCCATTTATATATGGGGGTACGGTACGATTCAAAACATGTCATTGCCCGCCCACGCCAGCGAAAGGATCAATCAAAGCGGTCTTTGAAAGTAAAAGTGGAAAGATGTTCGTGTTGCATTTCGTATGTTGGAGCACCCGAGCGCAAAGCCAACGCAGAGCTAGCGCGTGTGACACGGCCGGGGTGAAACTCTTCTTTGAGCGGACCAATCGAAGAGTGGGAACCTTCTTCCGCACCTGTAAATGCTCGCATGCCGAATAGGTCTTCGATCCTTGCCACCCCTATGAAGGTTCACTCGGATTGGCTTTCTGTGCTAGAAGTCCTCATCACCGCGAGAAAGTTGTACGAAGTGTTGTGCTAGAACTCCTCATCGCCGCGAGAAAGTTGTACGAAGTATTATAGTCCTTTAATTCTTGATATTAGGTTCGTTGAAGGATACAACAGTGCGTACATGCACATGTGAGGTGAACGGTTCGACGTGCCTTTAAACAAAGTGTGTCAGCCCCCCTCACACTGCTGTTGCCCCTGGGACGCTCTCGTACGAACAACTGACCACGTTTGCAACGCCTCGAACTGTCACCCACGAAGCCGAATCGCGTCGAAAAACCTTTCCAGATGGACATGCTCTCCAACCAAGCACAAGCCCTCACGAGGGAGAGACAGAAGTTAGAGGCAGAAGCGGCAAAGAGAAAGTCGCAGCAGTCCACCACGAACAAGGCAGTCAAGAACCTGGTTCGCCAGGCGCGCGCCGTGGTGGAACAACTCCACGAGATCGAAATGGGTGAGACACGTACTGAAACGACCAGGCCGTGTATTTTCAGCGTTTGAGGTCGGCAAGATCGAATCTTGTCTTGCGAGAGGCTTTTTTCTGCTTGGACCAGCCGCTGGGATGCTGCTGGCACCCCACGTCCAACGAAGGACAACGGTACGCGAACAACAGTGAGCTGAATCCAAACTCGAAATTACCTTTGTTCAACCTTGGCCGTGGCAGAGGAGGCCAATCTCCAGAACGAGGAAGCACGGGTTCGAGTCGACTCTCTCAATACCGAGGCTCATAACCTGCAGCTGAAGGAGACTCTGAGGAGGAGCGAGGAGGAGCTGAATAGCAAGGACCGCCTCATCGAGAAGTATCAGACCGAGATCAGGCAGCGAGGCGACGAGATCGAGAAAAAGGTGGGCAGGCGTTGACGAGGTTCGGGGGAGCTGGCCGAAGGGAGCGTGCTTCAGGGCGTGGCATTGTGGTCGGAGGTTTTTTTCGTTCACGTCTTGTCTGTCCGGGTTTTCTAGGTACGAAACGCGCCTCGAGGAGAACCTGCAGTAGAGGCTCTGTGAAACAGACCGAGCAAGGGCGCACCGACTTGATCCTCTCTCTCCGCATCTTGCGCTCACGAAAAAGGCGAAAGCGTCTTCAAGTTTTCTTCAAGTTTTACCCGGTCTACCTGTAAGCACACCACACCCGTCGTTCTAACCCCACCTTCTGCCGCGGCGGGCAAACGCCGCACTATCAGATGTACAGCGTAGACCGATTGAACCGGCAGTACGAGAAGCTGAGGGAGGCGGTGGAGGAGCCGGAGAACGTGGGGCCTTTGGAGTCGTCCGTGAAAAGCCTTCAAAAGGAGATAGCGGCGGTGAGCCTGGCCCATGGGCCACACACTTACACAAGAGGAGTGCCATGGTATATGTGCCCTGGCGTGTGTTCCCTTATATAGATCGCCGTTGCAACAGAACTCTTGATGTCCTACATTTTCGAACAAGACTTCCTCGGCTGGTCCCGATTCGGTTGCGGGACACCATTCGCTATGGGCGTATTGGGCCTCCCCGGCTGGTCCCGTTGCTATGGGCGTGCAACCTATGGTTACGACCGTAGTTTCTCAGTTTCTCAGTTCTCTTCTTACGCCCCCCCCCCCCCCNCCCCTCCATCCTCCATCGCGTTTGCTGCCTTGAAGCTGGGTGAAGAGAACGCTCGCATGAAGCACGAGTGGCTGGCGGACCAGACTAAGCTTGTGTCTTCCGCCATGGAAACGGAGCAACTGGCGGAAAAGGTGAGACACAATCAGGCAATGCTCGGATGTGAGGTGGAGAAGGAGGCACTCTGCTAGGGACCGCGACTCCTTTAAAATAACGGGTATCTGCGCAAGCTTTTTTGTTTGGGAGGGAAAACTGTTGGTGTCAACGAGGGTGTTGGGCTAGAGAGAAAGTGGACACCGCGCAGAAAAACAGCAACAAGACAATTGGGGGCTCAACACTCAGCTCATTTGTGAACCAGGAGTCAGCTCGGTGGCATTTTTTCTTTCTTTTTTTTGTCTTCACTTCAAATCAGCGCTCACAGCACTGGTGTCGTTTAGTCCAACCCATGGTCACACAGAAGAGCCCCTCTCTACCCTCCCCTCCTGCGGTACTTTGCCTTCGATTTTTAATGCGAGAAGAGTTCAGCACTCTCTTCCCTCTGTGTACATACGAACTACAGTAGCGCTTTCCACTAGGCCAGGGCGATGCACTAGGCCAGGAGCGGAAGCGAGAGAAAAACTCACTTTGCAAGAAAAGCTCGCTTACGCCGGGATTCGAACCCCTGGCCTGGCCTCTACAAGGTTTTGAGGATACCAACTAGACCACCGGGGCTACCGGTATTGAAGCTTATTTAAGATCTCATTGCTGATTCGATGCGTTTCTTCTTACTCTCGATGATGTTGAGCTTGACACGCAACAATTGATAGGCTGATTGGTGATCATATCAGTATTGGAATATAACAAAATATTCGTTACATTCCAATACTGATATTGTTAATTTTCAGAACGGAGAGTTGCGAGCGCGGTGCTCCATCGTAGGACAGCGCAAGGCCCGCCTGTTGCAGTCCATGACCAGCGACTTGGCAGAGTCGAAACGGCTGCGGTCGGCCATCGAGGGGATGCACATGGACATGAGCAGACTGAACGACCTTATCGGAAAGAGTGGAAGGCGAGTATCTGAAGGTTTCACATCTGTGATTGGTGTTCACGATAAAAAAGCGGAAAATCTTGACAATTTTTTCGTCAGCCAAAGCTGAAATACGAGCACGAAGGTGCAAGGCTGTTTCCATCGCGATCGGGTGCTCGCTGAATCTTCGAGACACAGGGTTGTAAGAGAGGGGGTCCGCTAAACTGAATCCCCCCTTGTGTTCGCTTAATACCCGAGCCCACCAGGCGGGCCCACGAGCTCGACGATGCCACCAGAGCCTTGGAGAGGGAGTTTGTGCAAGAACTTAGAGATTTGGAGGTGAGGGAGAGGCGGAGTTTGACGGGGGGAGGTTGCGTTTATTCGGCTCTTGCCGTTGGTTTGGAAGTAGTGCTTCCGATGGGTGCGTGTAGGTAATCCTACAGGTGCAATCCAACAACGCCCGGCGAGACGTACTTCTGCAATACGATGCCCTTATAAAGACGTGAACCACCGAATGAGGAAACCAGTATTTGCAAGTTGAACAAGAGTCAACCAGGATTACCACTTGAGAGCGGGGGCAGGATAAGCAACGGAAACCGCAAGTATACAAAAGCTGGAAAATGCTCAAGGCGTTGACTGAGCGCGCTGATGGCACCAGGCGTGCTTGCTACGTCAAAACAACCGTCCGCGACAACACGTGCTGCGTCTGTCGTACGTCCGAAGTCCTTCCTAATGGAAGAAACCGTTGATGCTTGAATCTCAACATGCGGAACGTAAAACACCCTCACCTCAGGCCGAGAGCATTGCGCTAGAAGGCCGGATCCGGAGCGTGAAGGACCTCAAGGCCGAGACACTGGAGCAGATCCTGGAGGCGGAGAGACAGGTTATGCTATGGGAAAAGAAGACACAGCTCGAGAGAGAGACCCAGGTGAGAATACCAACAAATATTTCCCATTTACAACGTACGCCATAGAGGCGACACGTCGTGGCCTTGACAGACAATGCACTTCGCGCAATACCCGTTGCAAAGAGGTTGCAACAAAGTCCAACCATTATACCAAAGGGGAATATTCTCTAGAGGATCATTGCCGACGAAATAGACCACACGCAGATACAGTAACGTAGGAGTAGCAAACATAACCCTTAGAAGACGCATCGTGCAACACACGCTGTCAAATACGACCGTTTACGTCGCACTACCAGTGTTTTCGCAGCTAGTACACCCCAAATCCCCCCCTCCCTCGCCGCCGCCCCTTCAACCTCGCCACCTTCTCGATGCATCGTTGTCACAAAACACAATGTGTTACCCTTGCTTCATCTTCGCTCGAAAAAACTATGCCGAAGGCCGCCCTCGACCCAGGAGTAGGAAAGAGTGAGGTCCGAACGATGGAGAGGGAGATCCACCGCATGCGCATCCGATTAGAGGGGCTGAAGCGGGAGCAGGTCTGGTGCATTGCTTTGTTGATTTTTGTGCGCTCGCGCGCCATGAAATGTTTTGGCGGGGGTGAGGAAAGGCCGCGCGAGTGTGGCCAAGTTGTCGTAGGGTTGGGAACCAATAGCTAGACACACTAGCGCAATGTTTTCAGGTAGCTAAATAAACTCGCTGTACGTCCGCTGTGCTAAATCGAAACAGCCGCTGAGGTTATTCTAGGCGAGACCTCTAGCTTGTCGCGTACTGTTCTCATGCAATATTGCGTGATTGAGTTTCTTGGAGTAACGGGTGCCAAAGACTGTTTTCATTCCGAAAGAAACTGCCCACCGTTGTACCACGACCCCCCTACCTTTGCCTTCAATAAATCCCAAACAATCAAGGAACGCATGATCCAGGAGATGGAAAGAGCCATCGCCAAGCGTGAGCAGATCGCCGTAAGGTACAAGGGAAAGAGCGAGGCCGCGGCCGGCAGAAGTAACAAGGCCCGACGAGGCATGCTAGCGTCTGGGAACGGGGCGGCGGGTAGCGGGCTCGGCGACATGACCACAACGGCGCTTAAGAAGAAGGTGCGCTCGTCTAATACCTCGACAGCTAGAAACAGTTGGCTGTGTATTGGGGGCGCTGTCGGTGTGTGCTTGGTTCCTCGCGCACTTGTTTTGGTTTGTGTGTGCGTGCGACTTTGTGTCATACGTTCGTGCGCCCAGCACATTCCTACCACGTTCCTACCAAACCTCGCTCTACAGGATTTCCATTCCAGTCGGCACCAAAATGCGGACGACACCGGCTTCTACTTCTCCGCTTTCTCTCCGCTCCGCGGCACTGGCGTGTAGGGTTAAGGTTGATATCGGTTTAACCACCGCCGGGGATTATCTCCGCCCGCGAAGCCCCTCACACAACCGATTGATATTTTTCCATTTCCATCTTTTAGCCTTCCATCCTTCCCTCCCCACGTTTCATCGTAACGGTTGAAACACTTCTTCTTCTTCTCCACCACGGATCCCCCCCCCCTCCCTCCGTCCCGGCTTTGTAGGGATGCGAGATCAATGGTCTCAAGACTACGGCATGCACGGCTATGAGTACCCCCACTCCCCCCCCCATTGCCATCGGGGTTGGGTTTTCGTCGCTTAACAACGACGTTGTAAAACAAGCCCCCCCCCGCTGTTTGCCATCGGGATTGGGGTTTCGTCGCTTGGCAACGACGTTGTAAAACAAGCCAAATCACTTCGTGAACTCGGCAACCAGATTACCGATTTTTGTTTTTTTGCCTCTGTTTTTTTTTTGGCGTTAACCATAATGGTGGTCGAGTAGATCATGTTGTGCGGGGTGGAGAACCCTCACTCCGCGCAAGGGGGATGATCGCACCACGTTGTGTTAAAATGGTCAAGCACCCTCGAGGCAGTTACACAATGCTTTCAACTGTCTCTGAGTGAAAGCACCAGAAAATAAATTAAGTCATACGCAGCTGTCATCCGTACGCAAGGAAGTACGCACAAAATGCCGATCACCCTTAGCAGGATGCAGCGCACCTTTCGTACGACTCGTCGAATACCTCACGGCGCTTCGCGCTTGGTGATGTGAGAGCCTGGTCCGGTGAGAACCCGCGTGCTCTGTCCCGGCTTTGTAGGGGTGCGAGGTCAATGGTCTAACGACTACGGCATGCACGACTATGAGTACACCCCCCCACCACCCCGATATACACCTGGTGAATACAGGTGGTATCACTCCAAAGGCAACTCAATGCCTCGGCGGAAGAAACCCTCCGGTACACACGAGCCGCCGAGGACAGGCGAAACGAAGTTGGCGCGCTGTCGAGCAGCCTGCAGGAGCAGGCGGCCAGGGCCGACGAAGCCGCTCGACGAGGGGAGGAGCTACGATCCAGCATCAACGCTGGGTGAGAATGGGGAACAGCAGCACCTCATTTTAAGACGGTTCTTGTGTGAATGTTTCTGTGGAGTGTGTTCGAGTTTGCAAAACGTGGTGCTCTGTTTCTTTCGAGGCAATCTGGGCACCCTTCACCGAGAGGAAAGCAGAATGGGGTTGGCGCCGATGATGGCGACTGATACTTCCGGACAAGCCCGCAGATCTAAAACTTGGAGCGTTGCGAACCGCCATCATTTCGAGGTCATTGATCGCATGGGTGAGATGGATCCGTCATTCCCGTTCCTCTCTCTTCTCTTCTCGTCCCCTGCCACTTGACCTTGTTTCCCTCTCCAACGGTGAAAACATTCTACGAAAACTCAGTTTGTACGAGAAACAACGGCTAGCGGAAGTGACCGCCGTCAAGCAACGGCTAGCTGACAACCTCCGAGGCGTTGCCAAGGGTGTGATTAAGCCCGTACCCGAGCGTGATGCAATGAAGGCGAGTGTTTAACTTGGTGACCGAGACAGGGACCACAGCAATGCGAAAGGGCGGAACGGGGGCTAAGGTTAGCGGTTCTCTGTTTTTTTCGATGGCACCCATCTCAAGTGGGCGGAGCGTTGGGCTATGTGTATCGATCTCTTCTATCGATCGCCTTTATCCGAAATCTAGCCTACTGTGGCGCCTGACAGTTTGGGGACGTTCTTCTGTTTTTTTATGTGTCGCGTACGTTTATGGTGAATGTTCCGGGTAGTATATTTCTCTTTTATGATCCAGAGATGTACCCTTTTCGGGTATTTCGCCAGTGACCATAGCAAGCGTCGGCATCAGTGTGACAAGAGAAGCAACAGCAATGACAACAACAAACGTCCAAGTAGTCATGCTTCACAAGTGATGAGGACGGGCAGAGACAAACCCACGAACTGTGCCGACATCCCCTCATCCCCAGTTGCCTCTGGCTTCTTAAGCGCAGCGACGCTTCGGCATCCCCCCCGCGACAGTGAACCTACTGTCCACCTGCTAACTCCAAGCTTTGTTACGAAATGTGTCCACGATTATTCGTCGCAGGTGGAGCAGGCGCTACTTACGTCGGAGATTCGGCTAGGAGCGGTGCGGGACGTCATCGAATCAATGGCGGAGAAATTTCCGCACTTGCGAGACGTTCTCGGACGCCTGTCAAGACTTTCGGAGGACGCTACGGAATGACTACGGATCATGTCCACTGCTAGAAAACGTCCACCCCCGTGTACAACTGTTGGCTACTGCGAACGACAACGAGCGAATCGACACTTTGTTAAAAATTCCTGGGCAGATGGTGTGAGCCATGTACGCAGGGTTCAGGATTTTCCCATTCAGAACTGCAACCTCCGGATTTGAAGGGAAACGCTACAGTAGGGTTGGAGCTGCCACTGCTGATGTGTCTACACGAATACACCATCTCTCCAACAACGCACTGTCGTATCGGGATTGCGTTGTTGGGCAATGGTTCGTGCAGTATTGCAGGGGGGGGCTGCAGCCACACACACTAACCAGCGCCTCAGCACCTACACGTGACGTCGTTGATCGGAGGACATGTCCAAAAATTCGTCTCGATCGTTATGGTCGGGGCCCAACTTCCGTACGCGCACACAGTGATGCCATGGCATCGTGTCAGCCACCTTCGTTGCTTGGCACCACTTGATATTGGACACAACGTGAAACGGGTAATGTAGCGGCCCTCTGCTCGAATCCAAGCATTTCAAAGCAGTTTCGGCCTTGTCGCAAAAATACGTGTCTCACGATAAACCAAACCTTTCGCTGTTGATTTGGAGAAAGCGACAATTTTCAGCCGTCTGAGGGTGTGCTCGCTTTGTACGGTAGCTTGGCAACTAATGGAGATGGATAGCCCACGGTGCAACGCTTCGTCGTTGTCCCCAGCTCGACCTCGATTCTCGCGTGCGTTAAATCACACGACAACAATGATGGCGGGAGGTGAAGAAGCAGCGTATGTGCGCAATGTTTCCAGGGCCTGTTCGTAATACAATGCGCCTACCGCCCGCTCGTTTATTATGACACAGCAATTGTCACCGTCTTGCTTCTACTACTGGTCACGTTTGGGTTCCAGGGCACACCCGCGTGATTCTACGCATAAACCTGAAGAACAAACATCGAATGTATTTTTAAGGCAGCCGTCTCAAACTCCGTTCTCCAAACTAGTTAACCCAATGTTCTCTCGTCTTAACAAAACTAGCCCCGTGCTTCCTCAATTCCGGCACGCTGTACCGCACGCTCTAATGTTGTCCCCAAACGACAAATTGACATCGGGAGCAAGGTCTACTGGTCTGTAAAACATCCCAGTGAATCTGCACGCCTGTTTAACCTTTCATGCACATGTGCTCCCCAATATCCACAGCAGCACCAACTTGTGTGACAACACCAAACTCCACACGATGAGCAGCAACAATATTTTCCGTCTTTCGGACGCACCACGGATCGGCAACAAGTCCAAAAAAAATCCTACTTCACAAAGATGTATTTCACGAACCAAGCCTACAAAATATATATTGCACACACGCTAGAAACAGAATGTGTGCAGTTGATGGGTGTGCCGAAGCAGCAAAGCAACAACTTTCTACACAACGGTTGCCACATTGCCACCGAAAGCCAGCACGTCCACCGCACGGGAACAGGGCTCAGGCTTTGCCCTCCAGCCGAAGCCCCGTCCCTTTCCCCTCTTTTCATTCAAGGCAAGCACGTACCCCATACTTGGACATGGTACGACAAGCAGAGTCATCCTGTTACTGGGTGTCATGATAATACACAACACTATGGAATGATGGTGCAGTCACGGCTTCGGTTCAATATCACACACTTGTCCACAAGCCCCGGTGTGCAGCAGTGTTGCTAGACGGCGGTACGCACGTGGGTTATCGTGCGACTTCCTCGACGATATCTACCAGTGTTGATAATAGCTCAACAACCGCGATTAGGGCGAGGCTTCATAGCCTACAAAGCCTCCTGGTGAACCGGTGCTCGCACATTTTGCAGCTGGAGGTGCAGCGAGAGGTACCGAGAACATCAGCATATTGTTTTATGCAGGCCGTATACACTATGTTCACTATCCCGTCCACTGCCCAGTAGCTGTCATCGGCTTGCTGGAACCCTGGGCCGACCCAAAAACAAACGATCGCAGGATGCATCAACCTTGTACCTGATATCGGCTGCACTCTGCACCCTTTCTGCTACCACAGCTGTCAGCGTTCTTCGTTAATACTACCTCCGGAACAACAACATTAGGCAAAATTGGTATGCATATGCTCACTGCAGCTTTCTCGACAAACCCGACCCGCCAAACGCGACGTGAAACATACACGCTTCTCACGTTTCGGGGCGAATATCGATTACATTCACTACACAACACAAGTTCCACAGGCACAAACACACGAGGATAGATTACAGTCCGTATGAGTGCGTCGCCTCCTACAAAGGTGGCTTCGCTTCCTTACCTCCGCCGGGCTCTCTTGCGATCAGGGTACCTCCATGCTCTTGCATATCAGGTTCGCTACATATTCGCAGGGAATGGCGCGCTGCCCCCCTGCGTCTTTCGCACGCATTGCACACAACTCAAAAAGCACGAACAGAAAGCGAAAAATGTGACTATTTAGTCGCCATCACTACTGGCGAGGGAACAGGGGACGCGGATTTGGTTACTTGCGAGCCGTGAACGAAGCCGGAAGCCGCTTGGAAACCCATTCGTAGGTCATGAAGGTGATGGCCTGCCCGGGCATAATCCGCATTAGCCGGGGCGTGAGGCCCTTCCACAGAGCCTTCACCCCTTCCTCCTTGGCGATGAGCGAGATCCCCGACATGAAACCGCCGTACTTGGGCGCCTGCCCGGGGATCACCACCTTCGAAGAGATTCATGGCAGCAGGCGTATTTCCGACGGCGGGGGTGGGAGCAGGGGTGCTTTTTGCTGACCTCTGCAAGAAGCGAACAATTTAGGGCGAGATAGACACAACGAAACCACAGCGCCAAGACGGTGTATCATTTCCGTTTCCTTCCACAACACACGCTCCAGGTTCCGAGGATGTTCCGGGTGGCGACGTTGGTTTTCGGGGGATAATACCAACTCGAAAACACCGCTGAATCGTTGAAACCATGGCATTGCGTACCTGCTTCTGCAAGCGAGTTTTTACGACATCGAGGGGATTGTTGACGCACGGCCCGATGCCGCCGCTCAGTCCCCCCAGGAGCATGTGCTGCCACGACGCCAGCTCCTCGCTGCCAGTGTACAACGACAGCTGCGTCTTAAACATCTGGTAACAGGTGAAGTTGACGGCCTGGTATGGAGGCATGCCGTCCGTCACACCAAGTTTGTAGGCGGCGGCGGCGGTGGAGAGGCGTAGGGAACTATCACAGGCGTAAGAGGACGACGAGAATGGCAAAAGACTCTATCGCAGGTGGTCACAGCCTAGGAAGTCAACGAAATGCGGTGGATGTTGGCCCCCTGCCCCCTATGCCAAATCGCCTCCCACACCCACAACACGCCCAGCCCCACATTTTCTCGGGGCTCCCAGAAGTGCCGGACACAGGGGCATGAAGGGCCTCGTCAATGTGCACACCCCTTTCTAACGCGACCCCCCGGTGTTAATGAACTTCTAGTGACACTTTAGTACCCCTACGAGGGTACTCAACCTGTTGCTGCTTGGTACCTGCTGCGCGTTCTACTGCAACAAATGTGGCGTCATACAACAACACCCTCCTGCAAGATTTCCTCCCCCAGAGCAGTGGAGAGCTAGAGCAGAGCCTACCCACCAATTATTAACTCGATTTTGCCCGCTTCAGGGATATTACGGTGGGCTATCTTTCTCGGGAGTCAGTCCCCACAGAGCACGGGTTATACACCGACGAACTCAACCGCCTTCCTCAAGCGCAACAAACTGCGAGAGCCAGGTTGCCCAAGGACTTCACCTGGTTGCACCCCTGCCTAAGCACCGTCGGCGCCAGCCCCTTGTACAGCGCCCCCACGCCCTCCTCCCTAGCCACCACCACCGCTGTCTGCAGCACGTTCCTGTACTTGCGCCGCGCCATCTCCTCCGGGTCCAGAAGCGAGTGGAACTGCGCCTGCATGCGGATCTTACATACTTCGGCGGGCGTTACCACCACGACGGCCTCCGTAACGCCCGACCCAAGACCTGCCAGAAACACCAATCCTGAGAAGCAATCGTGGAAGGGAAGAAATTTATTAGAGGGAGCTTGTGTAGGGGAAGCGATGTGCAAGCTGCTCACACTTTCGATGAGCGCCAAGTCATGTTGAAGTGTGTATCACCACCACTTGAGTATGTTCAAGACCGGAATCAAATTACGCAGGTGCAATGGAGGGACGAGCCCCTCCTGAAGAAAATATGATCACTTTTCCATCGTGCTCAATGTTTGTCCCAATCTGCCAACGCGCGTCGGGGATTGTGGCGGTCAGCGATGGGTCTTCAGTGAGATGTTGTTCCCTAGAACGGGGAAGCTGCTTTAGGGTCAGCATCGGGAAGACATTGGTTGGGCCTGACCGAAACCGCCACGCTGGCATGTTGTGAGAAGGAAGGCCCTTTGCGGTCGGCGGGCGTAGCTTCCTTTCAGCGAACGACGCATGGCGCGTGCGAGGCGTACATACGCTTGTGTGATTGAAGGTGTACTGACTCTCCTTCGATAACCCAACGCCATAGACTGTCCTAGGAATATGGTTTGACGCCCCAATCGGCTTCATCCACGTGTGCGCAGTGAAAGCGAGGCAAGCGAGAGAGGTTCGAACGGATAGCGTCTACATTTTCTTGGTGGCACATCGCACTTGCCGCACGACTAGCACCTTTCTCTCGCAGAATAGCGACTTATTGTTGTTAGTATGCCGGTCACCAGCCGCCCCGGTAGTCCAGTTGGTCTCCTCGAAAACCTTCTGGTGGCCAGGGTCAGGGGTTCGGATCCTGGCGTAAGCGAGCCTTTCTTGCAACGTGAGTTTTCTCTCGCTCCCGTTCCTGGCCTGGGGTGGAAAGCGCTACTGTAGTTCGTATGTACACAGAGGGAAGCGAGTGTCACAGTCTTCTCGCATTCTAAATCGGAGGCAAAGTACCGCATGAGGGTTGGGTAGGAGGCCTCAGGGAGATGAACCCTTCCGTGTGACCAGGGGTTGAAGTAAACCGCACAAGTGCTATGAGCACTAATTTGAAGTGAAGACAAAAAATAAATGCTGTACAAAGGTTGATGCTTTTCTCCTCATGGTCTGTTGCCGTATTGGTACCTACGCGAACGCTTGTTCGGACCGGTATCTTGTTTGTTGTTACTGGCGCTGTTGCTACAGATGCTGCTGTTGTTGATTTGTTCACTATTAGAGTCCATTCTGGTATATTTCCGTTACGACGTTCTCTTCCTTGCTCTTCAAAACGTACACAGAGAGGCCCAGCAGGAAGAACCACAACAATCGGGAAAAAACACCCGGAAAAAATGCAATGAGAGCGGGATGCAAAGCGCGGAGAACCCGATGAATGGCAGGACCCACCCGACAGACCCGGCAGCAGATTAACACAGCCCGGTATTCTTCACAACAGAAAGGTTGGAGGAAAAGGAGGTAACATGGCGCCTTCTTCGTCGTGTTTTCCAGCGAACCAGACCTTCACACACAACCCAAGGTGTAGTCGGGTTTCAAAGTACAGAATCAACATCCAAGCACGTCGGGAAAAGATTTCATGCTCTGTCCTAGAGAAATTGACCTTTCGAACCTCTACAGGTACTATGCCGGGAGCCCGTCGCTCGCCAACTTGTCATGAAAGAGGTACTCGAACCGTCCAACCTTGATCGCTCTTTCACACCGCCACATCGAGAAGGGGTGCGCCGTTCTTTTTTTGGTTGTGTCATTTGGTCTCGCTGCGTCATTCTGCTTGGTGTCCCAATTTGTTTGGGATTGCTCAGTTGTCGTCAAGTGAGTATTGGCTGCACGGGTGGCCGAGGGAGGTTGTAACTAGTGCCCAACTTCCCCGGGGTCAGGTTGGGAAGTTCCTCTCCGGGGTTAGGTTGGGACGTCGGGGATCGACCTTGGACAACATGTAGTCTACACTGTCAGCCCGCCCTATCGATTGGACCAACGTCGCCATTCGTAACGCGAGGCTAGCTGCACACGTCGGCGTACAACCTGACCCTAGGGGGGTTGTGGCGAGGTTGTGCACCAGATACAACCTGCTCTGGCAACCCGCGTGGGTACGGTGACTAGTCTAACCATGCGTACTCGTACAGGCATTCTCCCAAGCATGTGCCATTCGCTTCTTTATTAAGGGATGTTCAAAGCTTGGCAACTGCTGTTGTGTAGATTGTTAGACTTCAGTAATCTGCACGTTGTGCTTTACACTTGTTTGCAAGTGATAAAGATGTAGCATACTAGTCTACAAGATGCGCAAGAAAAGTTCATAACAAGAAGGACTATGGAGAGGACAACGGCGCCGCGTCGGCGTGTTCCACAGTCGGTGTGCAAGAAAGCAGTGTGTATCAAACACGGTAGGCACAGCAGCAGCACCACCGCTTTTGCGGGCTGTTGCACTGCATTCAATTCCGGGAAAAATCTCTGCGGTGTGCCCCATCATACTGCATCAGATATGTGCGACTAGACCGTGTGTGGACTGTCAATACTCGTGTGTAGAATATGTTGCGAACTATCTACTGCTGTAGTCTTTGCATACTGCTGTATCCGCAAAAGCCCTCCTCTCCCTCGATATCGCAAGCCAGCTATAGCCTAGACTACGGCAGTCTTGGCCTGTCTACGACATCTAGAGCGTGGGCCAGCCGTCTGCCCGCCGAAACGGGCGCGCGGTGGGGGTACCGCTGTGTGCGAACGCGTGCCCGTAATGCTGTACTTGTGATTCAATAGTGCACCTCGTCACCTCAGCATCAAGAGCAACATCAACCACAAGTAGACTACCCACCTTTGTTTCCGGTAGGAGAAGCGCCAAGCCACTCCTTGTAGGTCTCGAAGGAAGTGAAGCGGACAGCCATCTTCGGGACGATACCCATCATTACGGCACTTAGTCCTTTGTAAAGAGCGAGAAAGCCCTCCTTTGTGATGATGCTCGAAGCAGTGCGGAGAGGCCCTTTGGTGCTGCCGCCTTTTATTCGCAGCTGCATCCTGGTTTTGACGGTATCAAGCGGATGGCAGCAGGATGATTCCACCACCCCGGCCACACCACCAGCCACGAGGTGCATCAGTGGGTTCTTTCTGTCGTTCCTAGGTGTCATCCCTCCTGTGCTGTGTCCGCTCGTTACCCTGATGTCCCTGCTGGATACTCGCGTTGAAGATGAACCGGTTGGAGGGAATTCGACCACCGAGAGCCGAAAACACACGCTCCCTGGAGAGATGTAGTACAGGTACTGTAGTAAAAGGCTTTTCGCTTTGTCCCCCTAGACACCCGCACGCTCGTCCCTGAGGAGCGGAGGAAAGAGAACTTCAACACGCTTCAACACATCTCCTTGAGTTTGTCTCGGAGCTCTTTTACAGCGGGTGTTGATGTGCTGATGTCCAATGTCGGAAAAAAAAAGGTTCAGCCGTTTCCCCTGTTTCTTTGAAGGGTTTCACCGAGGCGTGCTGAAGTTCACCCCCCCTACACCACGAAGGGAGAACCGAATTGTGTGCCCCCCACCGCGTTCCGCAAGGAGCACCCGCCGCCGCTGATCGCCCTGCTTTCCTGCCCACCCGGTGTCCTGTTGTAACGCTCCCCAGCGACCACGATCTTCTTGCAATAGGTATGGCCGGTGAAATCACAGTTGATTGTAGGCCCTACGCTCCGTGAACACGGCGGTTGCACCCCTCCCTTCTGTTGCTCTTTTTTTGGTTTTTCGACAAAAGTAGGCTCTCCTGCTCGTACACGCCCCGCCTAGCCTTTGTGGCTGGGTTCTGTGCTTTTGTAGAACCCATACCGTGGACTAGCATGATTGCAATCCCGATAGTGCTGTTGCCACTGCGCAACCTCCTCTGTTAATTCCATATGGTGCCATCTCTTTCGAATCCCGTGCGTGTTCCTTAGTGCCTTGGCGGCGATGCAATTTTTGGCGGGTCGGGGTGACGAGAGAGGCGTCGCAACTGCTCCATACTCGTCCGTCGCTCAAAGATTATTCGAACCTACTTGTCTGCCCAGCAGACGGGTGACGGGTGTGTATGCAAGTCGAGGCATTTGATGCGATTAGGCAGCCTCTCTCTCTCCCTTGTCGGGTCTGTACGCCTCCGCTACGCCATCGTTGCTACGAGCGAGCAGAACTCATCCCCAAATTCGAGACCTCTCAAAACGCCCGAGATGTTACTACGTAAAGCTGCGTCCATGTGTTACAGGAAGCGCGCGATGTAATTATTCCATGTTTTTGTTCCGCCACGGGGGTTTGGGGTGAGGCCAGTGTGTGTGGTCAACTACGCGAGCCTAGCTAGTGTCGGTGTCGTTCTTCGTCCTTTGAGACATCGATATATCCCTTCATTGAAACGGCCATCGGGAACGACCGTTTTTCGAGGACTTAAACTCCGTATCCATACAATGCCGTAACAGGTTTTTTTTTTTCTCTTTTCAAACTTTCTTTCTACATATCAAATGTCAAGACGACGTGGTATCCATATATATACAAAGCAAATCAGTCAGGATCTCGAGTTGGATCTACGGTGCTTACAACTCGCAAGCTTGTAAGCAAACGGCAGCAGAGGGGCAGGTAGAGTAGACATGAAATTCTATTTTTTGTGCCAGCACAGCACCCACTTCCATTCCTGCCCTCCTGAACCCAATCGGTGCACCAGGTATCCACGGGGAACAACCATGAGCATCAGAAATGCGTTGTGCGCGCCCTGCGACAAGAACCCGCAAAAGGCGATCGCCTATGCGTGGTTCACATCGATCGTCATGGTGATGGTCGCCTTCATCTGCGCCTGCGCGTCGGCGGCGCACAGCGACGGAGAAGGGAGCGCGTCTCTGGGTTTCGCGGCCGTGTGGACGGTGAGAGAGCCGCGCGGGCCGGAAATGAGGCGGAGGGGGGGATCGATCGGCGTGTGACGTGGGGTCACTGGTGGTTTCGTCGGAAACTGTTGATCAGTCAAGCTCTGGCAGTTGTGGTTGTTATTGTTGTCTCCACAAACTAAGAACCGTTCCGGTCTCCGCTCACAGTACTGTTGTACCTTCAAATATTCCGCACTGGTCCAACTGACCCGGTGCAGGTGTCAACAGCCGCTGTACTTCGTCGGTGCCGTTTGGCATGCACTTGTTAGCGCGTTGTGGTAGACGTCAGAAGGTATATGTAGCCTCACATAAATCTGCAACCACGGATACGGTACGCATGCATCGGCCCCGCCCCTGCCCCCCCCCCCGGTGTTTGCCATCGGGGTTGGGTTTTCGTCGCTTGGCAACGACGTTGTAAAACAAGCC
>CACKRE030005272.1:77954-92963 GCA_902602495.3 Ectocarpus sp. CCAP 1310/34
CCCCCCCCCACCTGCCCGCCTTGTTTCTAGCTAAACGTGCTGCCTCACGCCCATTCCAAAGTACTTGCGGGAAATTGATCCATCGTCTGGTCAGGGTGGCCCTTGTCAGACAAGTTTTCCGTCGAAAATCGAAAATCGACAACAAAGAATGTCACTGATTGGACCAAGCTCCAGTGTTCCGCCGCCGGATATTCAATCTGGCGAATATTCACCTATATGGAAACATCGAAAGCGAGCACGAACAGAGACTTGAAATGAGAGTCGAAAATGCCAACCGGAACATGAAGCTGGCGTGCCACACCCTGAATGAATCGTACATGCCTTCATTTCGATACCGTCTGGCCACCTACAGATTGCTTGGCGATGCAAGCAATAGCTTGGCAGAAAGCTAACATCCATTAGAGCACGGTGTACTTTCTTTGAGCGAGATCTGCTCCAGGTTGAAAGATGGAGTCATCGTCGTGAAATTATTTCTTTGTCGACGCCGTTCAACGGCAGCTGTTGCGGCTTTCTTACATCAACACGCAGGTTTTAATCACATATTGCTCCCTTAGTTCGTAGCGTATCGATGCGAGACAAACGCCCCCCGACCCCCCTGATCATCGCCGTTGTTCTGAGCTATCGTTCACTCTCTTGGATGCCGTGTGGCTCTCATGGTCATGGTTTGAATAATCGCAACTGGCTTGTACGGGCCTTGGTCGCCTCTTCCTGGTTGATTTTCGATTTCGATTCCCTGCCTGCACTGCTGTGTAGAGCCAGCCCGAAATAAAGTCCAAGTTCGATTTCGATTTTCGATGGAACATGTTTTCGACATGGGCTACCCTCAGAGAGCTGGCTGCATTGTGTTGTTATGCCCGTGGTCTTGTGGAGCGTAGGTAAACCACAACCGGATGTTCATTGGAGTCTGCCGAGATATAGACGGAATCGCTGCTTTTGTCTCTTTTGTCGTTGTATTATCATGACCGAGCTAACCAGCTGCACAATGAATTTGAATAGGTTCGCGATGCCCGGTCCGACGAGATACAGCAACTGGAGGAGTGTAGAGGGCTGCTGGTCGGTCTATCCCTTGGGTTCAGATTAAATGGTTGTTGTTCCACGTGCGCCACATCATCTACACCCGGACACTCCGCCCGGCGTGTCTCAGCTGCGCGTGACTCCATGCTTGCTGACTTTTCATTCCGGATGCTTGGCTTTGCAACGTGGTGATTTGTGTTCCTACTTTTCACTGTACAATCTGTGCATCCCCACCCTCAATGTCGACGTTGGTAAGACAACTGCGGACGACAAACTGCGACGGATAACGCACAATTATTACGATCCTACCGCCGCAATTTCTCCATGGACGTTCTTGTCTCAGTTTGTCGACCCTCGCCAATTCCAACCATCCGTATGCGCATGCCTAATAGAACAGGTTGTCCGGGCCCTGCTGCTCGTTGTGTTCGGATCCCTCAATGCTGCCTAGTGAGTCACATGGACATGACTTTCGACCTATAACAAACTGTATGTAAACTCCTACAACGGACAGCTTAAACCCGACCGCCCCCCCCGCGCCGCCCACCGCCCGTCCCCCCCCCGTCGCGACAAAAAGGTGCTTCTCCTGATCGGCCTTTCCGTCGGAGGCTCTCTCGTCATGCGCAAGTACCGAACATCCCTCGCCGTGGGCTTCTTTCTGGGCGTGGTGATCATCATGTCGCAGACCATGCTCGTGCTCTTCGCGGTGTTCGCCGGCCGCGCCTCCACCTCCGAGGACGTAGACGAGAAGCCCGCCGACCGCGCGTTCGCCGCCTTCTGCTTCTTCCTCTGGATCGTCTACTCGACCTTCGCTGGTGAGTGAGAAGGGGAGTGCTTGTTCTGTCTACTCGGAAGGGAGAGGGGAGGGGGTAAGAATGGGTCCAAGCATTGGGATTGGGAAGCGCGACGGGCTGGATGGGGGCGACTTGATATTGGCGTGAGAAATTTGGACGGAAGAGCTGTGAGAGGGGTGAAGGCGCTCTGTTCGGCAACTTGGTAGTTTTTTGTGTTAGCCGAGGTAATGAGTGTCAAGGTTGAATTAACTGGCCTGCTAGCCTTGCTTCACGAGCTATTGGACCGGGTATCGGAAGACGTGTGCTGTGGCAGCAACTCTCCAATATTGCAGCCCAACAGCGTTGAAGGACAGGTCAAAGGTGATGCGGCTCGCCTGGTGATACAAGTCGAGTTGTAAAACTCCCCATGTTCCTACGTCCACTATTCATTTGCCCAGGCATGTTGGCTGTGTTCCGCGAGGACATCATCATGGACGACACCACTAAGTACGAGGATGACCCGGTACCGGAAGCATCCGGCCAGCCCCCGATCGGCGTGTGAGCCGAACGGCGTGATGATGCAGAATAAAGTAGGCTTCGGCACGGGTAGGTTGCTCTGCGTTTCTCTTTCCGGGACAGAAGGGGCGAAATATTTCGCGGCCTACTGCTATGGCGTTGGGAAGAGGCGTTCGGTGGGCGACATGAGGAAGAGTTCGTTGTGTGGGTTTGCATGTATGCAGGGAAATTTTTCTTCGTACTGGCAGGCAGATTGTTATTAATGTTCATGTTTTACCCCAGGATGCCACCATTTACGGTGTAGCTGCCGGACGTGGAGCCGAAGACGTGCTGAATCTTCCTCATGATGCGTTTGGCTAAGCACTTGATTGAGTGGATGTAGCTCGTAGCTCTCGTCTTGATCGCTGTCGAGGATTGGTGCGCTGTGATCCCTCCTGGCTTGATTTTGCAAAGGCTGCAAGTACATCAACGCCCGTAGAAATATTCACGTGGTGTGCGCACGGAGACGAAGGTAGGTAGCGGAGCCAAGCGCTCTTTTTTTTTTTCTCAGGCAATGCTTGCCGTTCGCTCACTGTTGGTAAGTCTGTAGGATAGGTCAGGTTTGTTTTCTATTTAGGGGTGGCAGCTTGGCTCGTCGATGCTGTGAGATGGTATTCTAGCACGACTTTGTTGTGTCGCCTGCTCCCGTGTTTCCGCTCTAGGAGTGGCGGTCAAGATTTGCTCTTGTGCAAGAATATTGGGGGGGCAAGAGAAAGGGTAAGGGGGGGGGTTAACCCGTGGTGTGTCCTGTGCCCCACCTGAGTCCGTGTTGCTGTACGTTGTTTATCGCCTTGTGCGAGCCTGGAACTGCGATTGTTATTACTCTTTCTTCGATCAGCATAGACCTACTCTATCATTGTAGTGGCACGCCTACGAGAACCAAAACATTAACCTCTTTTACCGCACAAGCGAGATGAACAATCCACACTTGAAATGCCATTTTCCCAGGCAACGCTAGTCTTGTTGCAGTGCTTTATCCTTTTCCCTGATGCCACGGCCATTTTTGCGAACGCAGCACGCTGCTGCCATATCCTCTTGTGTACCGGACGGGCCGCTCGGGGAGCCGTTCTGCCCACTGTGCTCTTTTCATTTTGCGAGTATAGTTTAATTCAAAGGCAGTTGCAACAGACGATCGATCTCCAGGTCTCATCGGTCCCATGTCGGAGGAGTACGAACGGTTTGCCACAGTCAGTGCCGTTCATCAGCGAGTGCGGTTGTCGTCGCCTCGAGAAGAAGCTGCCCGCCACCGCCCGCGGATAGTTCGGCCTGTGCGACAAGCAAACGCCCTTGATCACGGGATACAACCGTCGCCAGCTCGCTTGGTGGCACCAACGCGGCCCCTCGACGATGCCACCGCCCTTCGTGGTGTTGTTCGGATTTTGCCAGTGCTCGCTGCCGTCGGCGCCCCAAACCTCGCTCCTGACCGAACCTTTGCCTTCGTGGATGCCTGTCGGCGAAGCACGCGGTTTCGAGACGGTGCCGCCGCTGGGGTTGCAGAGGTGGCGGCCCTATGCCGCGACTGCGCCGTCGCCGTCGCTGCCGATTTCGATTTACGGTTGACCTCCGCCCTCGCCTTTGTGTCTGCCGAGGAAGAGTCTATGATGCTGCTACTGATACGTCCCGTTTGTGTTCTCTTGGCCTTGCTTGCCACCACTCCCTCGCTCGATTTCCTTGCCCCCGTGGCGCCGATGCCGCTCTCCGTGGCACCGTCGGCCGGGCCGCCGCTCCGCCGGGGCCGCTCCGGTCGCACGGCGGCGGCCCTACCAGCTGTCCTGACTGATGCCGATGCCACTGATCGTCCAAGCCTAGTCCCGCCGCCGCCGGCCTCCAACTCCACAGCAGCAGTACGTCCAGCGGGGAAGGTTTCAGTTTTGGCCGACTTAGTCCCTGTAGGTGGCGACCGCCGCTGCTCTGCTTGCTTCCCCCTCAAGGGGGTCCTAGCCCTACCAGACGCGCTCCCTCCCGACCACCTAATGCATCTCTCGTCGACGAGATGGTCGCGTTCTGTGTTGTTGCTTCGACGATGTGCCAGCAGAGATGAAGACGAAGCTTTCTTTGGTCGTGCGGTGGGCGGCAGAGCCGATGATGGTGGCGGTGGTGGCGGTAGTGGTGGCGACAGGTTGGGTAAGGGGTCCGTCGAAACCAGTCCCGCCATGTTCCCAGCGTTGGCAAATGCTATGTCGGCCTCCACAGCTTGCAACTCTCTGATAAGCTCCTGGGAAAACAACCAAGAAATACACGGCACCGGCACTTTGGGCTGCTGACGAAGATCAAGATTAAACGACATGCTTTCTAGCATGGCAGACGGTAGTCTTGTGTTCTGCGGGAATGATACTTTCGGCTTGTCTCGTCAAGATAGCCTTCAACGGGGAAGAAACTTCTCGAACTCGTGGAAGCGGCAATCCTTATCTTGACGAGATCGGTAACTTAGCGGAGGCGCGAGGATAGAGAGAAGAGAAGCGAAGAACACCACGAAACACGCGACTTTTTGCATGTACTGCTGTACGATGCCTTGCTGTTGTACCTTTTGCCGATTCCTGATTCGCTCCGTCGATTCCAGCCGTTGTCTGAGCAAGCTAGAGGCCTGCACAAGGGCATTGTACGGGTCATTTCAGAGAGAGGGGCGTCGCACGCTACGCCTGCCATAGCTACACACACAGGGTCGGAGTGCGGTGGTGCTAATATGGTGGTGATGGGCGTGTCCGTGGCACGGACACGGCGTACCACAAGGAACAGAGCGCCTGCATGTCACTATCATATTAGAAACGGCCGAAATGTTTTGGAAATCGGTGAGGGCAGTTGACGTGGGGGCTGAGAAGCACCCAACTTCGCTCGTGACCGCATCCTTCGGATCATCGACTCTCCATCTCTATTAATAGCCCGGGACGGAGAAGGTTGTGCTTTCACCGACCATGTCATTGGGGCCAAGGGGGATACGTCGGTTTTCACCTGTGTGAGCATCTCCCACTCACGCTTCGTTCCCCCTTCCTGCCAAAGAGCTTCTTGTAATCGGGCAGTATTTTCTTTCTCTATTCGCAGGATCTGCACAGAACAGAAGCATGGAGTCAACAGCAAGGAAACGAACCATGGAGGAATCCGCCCTGATGATCAAGTTCGCGCCATAAAACGAGCGGAGGGGCTGGCGGCGTGCTGGGTATTTCAAGTGTGTCTTTTCCCCTCCTTTCGTGGCCAATATCGCACGAGGACTTTAAGTCGCCGCCTCAAGCATCGAACCACCGGATCGAGTTGCAACGAAATCACAGGGGTCACTCATCCAAAAAAAACGGTATCGACGTGACCGAGTGCAGCAGTCACGCTTTGGCAGGACGAGGCACCGCACCTTAGAGATGTGTTCTTTCTCTCGCGACACGGCTCTCGTCGAGGCCTCCACCCGTCGCACCAACTGCGTGACATCCTTCACGCCGCCACCGTAGTCCCTCCGAACGCCGCTGCTGCAACTCGCGGCCGCAGCAGCAGCACTTCCAAAGCCGGACGCACGCGAGTGACACTGCTGTGACGGAGGGGGCGGCGGGAAACGTATCTCCAACTTGCAGTCGCTTTCACCGCCGCTCGAGTGACCTAGGTCATGGTCGGGTCCAACTTCGGCTCGGGCGTCGCGGTGATCGTGGACCTCGGTTCGTCCCGTTCTACCGTAAGGGGAGGAAGGGTGGGGCGTTGGGGACAGGCCCAAGCTTTGGAGTTCCGTCCGAAGCGAGGCCTTTGCTGTGAGGAGCAAAGAGCAGCGAAGGATGTAGCGGTTCAGGCAGGCGGTTTGGATTATGCACGAAAACGCTGATGCGTGGGGCGCCGCACATACAGCGGCAGGTGGCGAAGTTCAGCGATTGGGGTGGAGCACGCGTTCGTTGTATCAGTCTGTTCCCATTGGCCACGCAGGTCAGCTGGAATGACATGATCACCCCCGTTTCGATACAGAATGGTTATCTCGTTTTGCAGCTCTCTCTACAGGATTGCGGGGATAGTATACACGAAACATTAATTCTTCAGGAACTAGGGTTGTATAGTCGGGGTGGGCTTCTTTTTTACCACATCGTGTCACATGTCGGAGTCGAATGGGCTTTTCGAGCGCGGCTCGTTGTGGCGGTTTCGTACAATTTCAGCCCAAAAAAAGTACTGAGCGCCAACCAGCTTCGACATCGGACACTCCTGCGCAGCTACCCACAAGGAAACGTCGAACTCCATCTACACCAAAACATGGCAACCTGACGTCATGTTCTTTAGTCCAGCTGTTGTGGAAGTCGGTGGGAATGACAGAGACTGTTTTCATGCCCGCACCTGTGCTCTTTCTCCATTCTAGGTCTCCCTTCCCCATGACGAAAGTAATGGTGCTGCCATCCAGACTCCTGTTGAGGGTGTATATGTCAGCCTTGAGCCCGCGAAGCTCAGCCATCACCTGGCGTTGTTTTCGGATGGTGTGCGTGGTGTGCGTGAGTGTAATGCGACGCAGACCACCCGGAAACCTCAATTTTCAGTGGGAGTTGAACGAAAACGCTTTATTAGGCGCCCACGCTCCCCGACGGCCGAGGCAACGACGAAAGTGAACGGAAGAACTCAGCCCCGCACGCATTTATAATTTTTTTTGCATTTGACAATTGTACACTACAAGGTTCCTAATTTGCGGTCGTCGATACCCGGTTGTGTGCGCAGTTTTTTCCCGCGTGACTTTGGCATTATCTACGAGAAGAGGAAAATATAGGCCTGGAGGACACCTCCTGGACTCGATCCTACAAATCATCTGTGGTACCCTGCCCGGTCCAGAAGGGTCCCCCTGCAGAGGGTAAGTTCTGTGGGCGGAGAGGGTTAGGAAGGACCCGTTTACCAAAGTTTTCGTCATTTGAAGTTTTCCTGAGCGGTACACCTTAACAAAGAACCGTGTTCATCGTGTTCGACCGCGGTCGGATCGTCCGAGGACGTGCCGAAAAATTTGGAACTTACGTCCAGAATAAATGTAACAGCCCTCACACAATTCTGGGCGACGCTGACTTGTAGTTCTTTTTCCCCCTCATAGGGAACGTGATAATACTCGCTGACACTGACGTCCTTCTGTTTTTGTCAGCCGATACCACTGGTTCATTAAAAGTGCTATCAAACGACACCGTGTTAAGTATCATGTATACAGATCTGCAATGCACATGACGTGGGCCTACGTCTGGCGAAGCGAGTACAAGAGCAGAGCGCGGCATCATGCCTCCCAACTAGCTGACTACGTATGGACAATAACAACAAGACCGTGGTCTGTTGCGCCCCAGGGTGTGCTGAGTTAGCCCTGCTGCACGGAGCTCCGCTCGCACTTCGACCCCACGCGTTACGCGCGGTGTAAGTGTGACCGAGCAGATTTCCCACCACGTTTTATCTCCAGCGTGCTACTCGTTGGGTGCTGATTGGATACGCGCAACGACGGCTACGGCTGCACTGTAGGAGACTACGACTCGGATACACACGTACAACGAAGAAGAGTATGATATCGAGCCCCGATGGGCACGATCGATCACGGTCTGCCGGATGGGGAAGGGTCACCGCCTTCGCTAACAAACACTAGCGACAACGAGCTGTCTCAAAAGCAGCAGCGGAGGACGTTGAGACAGCTATTAGAGTGTTTTGCGGTGCCGTCGAACGCCGCTGCACCGCTCGTACCTCTAGCTTGCATGTCGACACAAACACATTATTCCTACAAGCCATACAATTTCCTTTCAGTGGAACATGGACGGTACGAGGAAACGTGATATCACCAATGGGACAACGAAAAAGAAGCCAGTGGTGGAACCTTACCCTCTTGTACCCGAAACAGAGAGCAAGTCCCCCCATGAGGTGTTACAACCAATCCACCGGCGGAGGCGCACAGAATCTCCTCTTGTTGAATATCTCGAGGAGGTTGTCAATGTGTGCTAAGTCTACACGTCTATGTACTATTTGTAGAGTGCCTATGCTGAGACTGCCGGTTAGAGTTTCCAATGTGTGCTAAGTCTAGACGCCTATGTACGCCTGTGTACTACTTGTAGACTGGCTATGCTTAGACTTCCGGTTAGAGCACTCCAGTCCGCCAACTCCATCCAATATCCAATAAGGGGGTCGTCTCGGATGACTAGATATCTGCCAAGTAGTTCTCAACGCTAAAGTGCTTTCTGTACAGCTTAGGAAAGGGTAGTCTAGACTATATCCTGGCCTCCACAGCAGCAGTGTGTCTTTCATTCCAGCAACAAATCTAGCGATTCCACAGCAGACAAGTACGACAGACAGAAGCTGTGGGGGCGGGGGCCTCCATTTACATGTACATGTATTTCGTGACCCTCGCTACAACACGGAGAGCACGAACCCATCGCATCATCGGCTGTTCTGTAAAGGTGCATGCTCCCTCGACCCATCTGCCAACCTCGGTCAGCTGTAAAGTAGGGGAGGGAGCAGCCCGTGTGACTTGTATGTGTGTGTTAGAGCGCGAAACCAGCAAGAACGCATAGTCTACATAACGCCCAGGGTGTGGGGAACGTGTGACAGAATCTGAGCGGTTGCTCGCGAGCAGCTGCCGTCCAGCCAGCTTATTAACGCACGCGTCAACACATCAACATACATGGGGCGCGCGGGGGGGTAGGTGTGGGTAGAGACAAAGATATAAGTGGGATCGAGAGAGGGAAGAGATCCAAAATACAGCAGAAGAGGGTGGATATCTTTTGGTTCTCAGGCTGGTGCGCACTCGCTGCCGTGAACCCTCACCGTGCCCAGCTCAGTCTCTCTCGGCGCCGCCCTTGCATCCCGCTTCTCCCTCCCCAGACACAGCTTTATGTTGTGCGCCAGGGGCGGCCGGCCAACGGAGCTACGCACACGAGGTCCCGAATGCCGCATGCCACTGAACTTGACTACTCTGCTGTCTGGCGGTGTGCGGCGAGATTGACACTGGAGCAGACTGGAGTGCCAGGAGGCTCCGTGGATTCGAACTGAAAATCCTGACCCGCCCCCTCTCTTACCCACGAGCGCACGCCGAGCTTTGCTTTTTTGGGAATCTTGCTTAGGACGTTAGCAGGGGGAAACGTCGCAGGGGAAGCGTGTATCTCTCAGGTACCCCTCACAAGACGCATCTTCTTGCTAGAACGACCCCGAGCGTTGACTCACTTGGCTTCTTCGAGGAGCGAGGAGGGTTTTTCCCGTCAAAGCGAAAAGGAAGCTAGGAGGTGGGGGGCGCAGCGCCCCTGCTGGCGGCAAGGCGATGGGCTGCTGTGCGAGCCTGCTGAAGTGTTGCGTGCGCGCGGAGACAGAGAACCCCCTGCTGGACGGCCGGTATCTTGGAGGTGTCGGTGACGAACCGCAGCAGGTGCGTGTCCGTTTGTCGGGTGTGCTCTCGTTTCCACTGAGAGAGAAGCAGCTAAAAGTAGCAGGCCCATCTAGTGAGCTGAGGGCAGAGGGAACACTTTCCGCGGACGAAGATAAAATCTGGGTGCTGCTGCACAGACCGAAGGGGAGGCTTGCGTGCTGAGGGCAGAGAACCTTGCAAAGAACACTCATGTTTCACGCACACGTGCGGGAGCCCGCGCGGACCGCCATCACCCACACAGAATGTTCCACTCGCAGTGTTCACATCATACCGTACATCATCATCCGTTCAAGGAACAACACACACACGAAATGAAATTATGCACATCATTTCTTCCCTGTTGTGTTCATGGCCCGCTGGGAACGCTGGAATCAGGGCAGGGCAAAAAGGTGTGTTCAATTGTCTACATACTATGATCATAATGAGCCGCGGAGCGAGCGAAGCGAGCGACATTTTTTCCCTTCGTCTCCACGAGGGAAAAAAAGGCTCTATATATCGGCCACAGTTGCGCCGCGCGATACAGGGGCCCCAAAACTTGGTTTCCGGGAAGCCTATTCATCACACCTTTGGAACCAGAACGAGATCTACAGGGCAACGATTGACGATCTGCTCGCTTCTGAGGAAGAACAAAAATAGCACACTCTTATCCACACCGGTTTCGTCGTGCTCCGAGAGCAGATGGCCGTGCTTCACCGGCATATGTAGCGAATATTCGTAGGAGATTGTGCTCCCCAACCCCGGGATTTCTACGCGAAAAGGCCTGCACAAAAGCGGAGATGGCGGGCGCCCGCGATTCAGACCAGGACAAGAAGCACCGACAGAGACGCAAGCACCACCAACGAACGCATCACCGCTGAGACGCTGGTCTGAGACCAGCTATGAAAACCAGCAGGGGCCGGGCCTTTACGACCTGTGCACCGTGGGTATTCTGTAGGCATGCGCCATGCGTAACCTGGCGGGTGTTTATTGATGTTCAGTGGGTCCAACCAACTGCTTCAAAAGAGCAGACCGATGGATCACACAATCAACACACCTTCCCAAGTCCAGATCACACCTGCCATCATCGAGAGAATCCGTCGAGGGGGTTAGGGTCTACTACTGCTGCTGCTGTGTGTTTTGTCAGGATGGTTCCCCGCGGGATCGGTTCAGATTGCGTACTAGCGCCACGCTACTGACTGTCTTCGCAAAGAAAGCCGTGCCCTGCATGCTGTTGTTGCTGCCGCAGCCCTGCAGGGCCTCTCGGCCTCTAGCATCAAAGTCATGACGTCATATGTTGTTGTTGACTGTTGTTGTTGACTTCACATTAAACCGTATGCCAGTTGCTAAATGCCAAAATCTAGCAAAGGCTCTCAGCCCGTGGTCACGAAAGTGCTAGAGCCATCTGAGGATCTAAAGAACACGCACACGTAGCAAGAAAAAGGTATCCAAGCGCCCGAACTACACCTATATATAATCCCTGCAGCACCGTACGCGTGCCCAAAACTGAACTACACGTCCGTCTCACCGTTCGACTACAGCAACATCACCCCCTACCTGTCCCACTCTGTACCAAAACGAATGATTGCCGACTACAGCATACTTGCTGTCTGNAGACCCTCAACGGTTTTTTGTTGTTTTTGGTTGATGCTGGACTGCTTGCTCTCACTCGGGCGGGAAACTTGGAAGGCTTGAGACGAATGTGGCGGGCAAGTTGTGAGCCTGACGCAATATTTGCCATCTGTCGTGTCACAATCCTATGTCTACGCTACTGGTCGTGTTCCTCGACGGTGTGATGTCATGTGTGATACGCTCGCCGCCAGGGGGATGCCGCATGTATGCTTCTTCCAGATACCTTCTTCCAGATACCCAGATGTACGTACGTGTGTGGTTGTTTTCCTCCGCACGGCGGGAAGACTTCACAATTTGTTTCTTCGTGCATGTGCATCACAACGGAAAGAAACAGCCGCATGTAGAGTGCAAAATTTTGAACGGTGGCCGCACGTACAATCATCGTCGCTCCCGTCGCACGCCTGCTCTCCCTCTGTGGTGCACGCGTAGCTGCACCACACACGATTCACGCTGGTGTGTGTCGGGATTCGTNCAACGGAAAGAAACAGCCGCATGTAGAGTGCAAAATTTTGAACGGTGGCCGCACGTACAATCATCGTCGCTCCCGTCGCACGCCTGCTCTCCCTCTGTGGTGCACGCGTAGCTGCACCACACACGATTCACGCTGGTGTGTGTCGGGATTCGTGCACCATCAGCATCGCAGATAAGACTACTGCAAGGTATTGAGTCGAACCACGCGGCTCATTACTTTCCCCCTATAACTAGTACTGGTATGAGTGTTGTTGACCGGCATGCGGACAAGATTTGGCGCGTTGAACATCTCATGGTCGCATAGATCCGGTTTCTTGTTGCCCTAATGTTATTGTCGGAAAACGCTGTAGTAGCTGTGATCCGTTGTCTGTTCGATGTTGTGGTTTCAACGTTCAATTTTTTGGCAACATCCCCAGCCTTCCGGGTTGCGTTTGACCTACAGCATCTACCATATACCTGTGCTGTTCACGCCCCCTTGACGGACAACGCAACCCCAGAATACGCAAAAGTACATGTTCCGAATTCGTACGACAGGCCTACAGTGCTTAGTCTTGCACGATACACGACGGAGCTAAACGCGAGACGACTTCCTGTCAGTGATATGCATACAGCAATAGTGTGATTGGGGGGCATATAGTTTGGAGACTTCAATGTGTTGATCGATTAGGTTGCAGGTCGTGAACAAGAACCCCGAAATTTTCAACGTCGCATGATATACGCATACTGCTGTATGTATCAGGTACATGCGCAATGCATACATGCCAGTACTACTCGACCCTTGTGGCGGCTCTTCTGCTCGATGCATTTTGGCATAGTGTAGATATCCACCGTTCGAGACAGCCCGATCCCTCACCCAGCTTAACCTTGCAGGGGTTTTCAATGTTGAGACAGCAAGATCCGTCACTCACCCTGCAGCTAAGCTTATTGTAGTACTGACTGCTGTGGGGGGGGTACGAATTAGTACCCAAACCACCGTGTGTATCTGCAAGTCGACTGAAAAACCAGCCAGCTTGGCAGCGCTTGCTGGTTTACATCTGCACGGTGGTAGTGCATTTCATCATGGAGTGGCGATTCTATGCCGATGCAGCAGATGGTAAAAGGACTCCGTCAGACGTACGTACTACATGGAACACCGCACATGCGGTGGATGCGTAGTGGATATCCTCGCTGGTTCGGCGCGTCTATTCATGGCTAAGCGGAGGGAGTACCCCCCTTCTAGGCTTCTAGGCGGCCGATCGTTTAGTGGCTTGCAGACCCCCCCAAGCCTCTTTTTTTTTGTTTCAGGTGCATCCCTAGCAAACCACGGCATCGTAGAGGCGGCGGCCACAGCAGCAGCATCAAATACAACAGCGGGGACATGTACCAGGATGCCTGTGTTCCGTCTTGGAGCTTCTGTTCACCGCCAACGTCGACGCTACGCTCTGGTACTGGTTACAACCGCTTCACACACACACACCGACTACACTTGTCGATTATTTTACAGCTCGAGGCGCCTAATTCTTTTTGTGTATTTCTTCTACCTGGAAGGTGGATCTTAACCTCGACTTCGAGGAGCTCCGAGATGTGCAGTACCTCACAAACGGCGGCATGTGTTCCATCTACACGGCGGAGTGGCGGGGCCGCCGCGTCGTGGTCAAGGTTAGTACGTACATTCTAGTTTTGTTTGGGTGTTGGCTATTGGCTGGTCCTTTCGCCGACACGCTCAATCGGCGTGCAACCTTTGTTCCCACAACCAAGGTTCGATCTGGGCACAGCCGGACAGGCAGGCAAAGGCAACGGCAGCACTTGAACCTGGATAGTGTTCAGACCTCGACAAAACCGAAAACAAAAAATCTCATCCCCGTCACTTTCTTGTGGTGAGACAACCGCTGCGGCAACAGCATCAGCACTATTCTGGTAGTCGTCATGCTCGCAGCAGCGTCTCAGAACATGCCGAGTCTAGGTGTTATCTCATGGTTCCAAGACGCACCGAGCTGCTACGGCACTCTTATACAATGTCTCCCCATGTTCCCACATCACCATGCTGCTGCTGCTGCTGCTGCGTGTCGCTGTCTCTGCTGTTTCGAATGCCTGTCTGCCGGGTATGCGCTTGGGGTCCCTCCGGACGGGAACAAAAACCAGATGCCCCGCGACGACTGCGCCCAGCCCGAGGTCGCCCGGAAAGACCTCGAGACGGAGATAGACATCCTGCAGCGCTTGCAGCACCCCAACATCGTCGAGATGCTCGGCGCCGGTTTCGTTAACCCCCTCGACGTGGGCCCCGATGGGGGCGGGGGGGAGCGCGGGGAGTTCCGCGACTTAGATCAGGCAAGTCTGTTGTTCATGGTACTGATCACTTTGTGCTTGTTGCGATCTTGTGCAGACAAGTCGTTGTTTTTGTAGGGCGAAAGCAGCGGGGGTCTTCTTGCATTGGTGTAGTGTGTTCGTGCGTATGACGAGCACGGGGGAATTTCTACTGCTGCGAGAAAGTTGGCCTGGTGACGCCCGCCCCCCCCCCCCCCCCCCCCCCCCCCCCCCCCCCCCCCCCCCCCCCCCCCCCCCCCCCCCCCCCCCCCCCCCCNTGTTCCACAGATGTTCATCAACAATCTGTTGGAAGTCGCAGACGCAGTCCGTACGGGAGTAAAAGTAGGGGACACGGGAATTTCGGTGTCAGGAATGCTGTTTGCGGATGATTTTGTCGGTATGTCGGACACCCCTGAGGGACTGCAACTGCAAATTGACGCGGCGAAGTTTACTGATCAGTGGAGATTGTCTGCCAACGTTAAGAAGAGTGCCGTCATGGTATGCAACGAGGACAGGGAGGAACCAGTAGAATATAAATGGAAGTGGGGGATCGAGGAGATTACAGTGGTGGACCAGTACACATACCTCGGAGTAGATATCGCCAAAGTCTGCTCGTGGAATGCACACATGTCCAAGGTATAGCGGAAAAGGGCAAAGCACGAGCAGGGAAGCTGCACCCAATACTCGCAAACCGGCACCTCGATACATGCATCAAATTGACGGTTTTGAAGAGCGTAATCATACTGCCGCTAGAGTACGCCGGAGAAGTATGAGAAGGAAAGAAGAAGGTAGTGAAAGAGCTCGAGGCGGCGCAGATGAAAGCAGCGAAAATCATCCTAGGATGCTCCGAGCGCACAAGTAATGCAGCCGTCAGGGCAGAACTGGGGATCCAATGCCTACGGTCGAGAAGAGACGCAAGGAAGCTGACATGGCAGTATCGCATGTGCGGGATGGGAGAGGAGAGATTGCCGAGAATTGTATGGGAGG
>CACKRE030005273.1:9306-27647 GCA_902602495.3 Ectocarpus sp. CCAP 1310/34
GGGGGGGGGGGGGGGGGGGGGGGGGGGGGGGGGGGGGCAAATGGTACCTACGGGCGTCCATCGAATGCCAGCATTCCACGCTGTGGTGTATCCTATAGTCTAATAGTGATCCTCGTCATCAAGAAATCTCGAAATGACCTCTACTCTATCGTAAGGTACATGGAGTTTTCCTCGGTGAATGCTGTCCCCGCATCAATACGGCGAACTCCCATTGTCCGACCACTGGAGGACCGTTTCAACGAATACCAAGCGTGATGATGTGTTCAAGCGGACCTACCTGCGGTTTCGTGTTGCTAAGTCTGAAACAGGGTTTAGAAATCGTTTGGTGTGCGAAATCCATGTAGTAACTGGTAGCCTCCAAGCATCAGACGCGCACATCGACCTTATGTACTGTTCCTCACATGCACCTCACGCCGGATACACGCATGCGGCGCGTATGCGAGTAAATCATGGAGTGTGTCCAGGCTGGGATGAATGCCATGCGTCCAACCGTTTTGTGGTTGTTGTTGTTGTTGTTGTTGTTGTTGTTGTTGTTGTTGTTGTTGTTGTTGTTGTTATTGTTGGTGGTGTTGTTGGTGTTGGTGTTGGTGTTGGTGTTGGTGTTGGTGTTCTTGTTGTTGTTGCCGTTGTTGTTGTTGTTGTTATTGTTGTCGGCAAATTGTCTAGGCACGAATAATGAATGAACTATTGTTTCATTCGGCAGGGATTATGGGTACAATCTGGACGACATCAATGCACAACCGCCGTGCCGTTGCAACCATGTCATCACGGTTTTTTTGGGTGTTGCCGTCACTTCAAATCAGCGCTCACAGCACTTGTGCCGTTTACTCCAACCCGTAGTCATACAGATCGGCCCCTACCTACCCTCCCTCCATGCGGTACGTTGCCTTCATTTTTGAATGCGAGAAGCGCTCAGCACTCTCTTCCGTCTGTGTACACACGAACTAGCGCTACCCACTAATTTAGTCTAGGCCAGGAGCGGAAGGAAGAGAAAATCTACTTTGGAAAAAAAGCTCGCTTACGCCGGGATCCCAACCCCTGACCTGACCTCGAGAAGGTTTTGAGGATACCAACTAGACCACCGGGGCGATTGGCC
The DNA here is from genome assembly GCA_902602495.3 of Ectocarpus sp. CCAP 1310/34. Taxonomy (NCBI): domain Eukaryota; class Phaeophyceae; order Ectocarpales; family Ectocarpaceae; genus Ectocarpus; species Ectocarpus sp. CCAP 1310/34. The sequence goes on from CACKRE030005273.1 coordinate 10,403, forward strand.
GACGCAGGCATCACATAGTCTAAAGACGTCAGCATGGAACGTCACGTTGAGAGGCAGTCACCACCAGTTGAAGTTGAAATAAGAAGTGAATGCGAACACGGAGATGAACGTGACATGTGCAAAACTGGAGGGTGACCATGATACGAATTGAAGAGTGAAGAGTGGAATGCCAACCCCTTCATCTGTACGTAATGAACTCATGCAATGCTCGTGTTCACGCATTTTCTGGAGGGTAGGCGAGAATGAACCAAGTTACGATCTAGATGCATGATCCACCTGAGGAGGCAACGGTGTTTTTTCGAGAATGTAGGCGAAGCTCGCGCTGCATTCGCAGCGTGCGCATGCCTGCACAGGGTAGCTTTCATTTTCGCAACGCTAACTGGTTGAAACGAGAAAGAGTGGGTTCATTAACGAGAGGAGCGGTGGAAAGAGCAAGAAGATACCGAAGCTTGCACACATCATTCCCAACAAGGTTGAACAACAGAACACGCGCATGCGACGGCAAGGCTTCCCCGATTGTCACACAAGTAAAGGCCAGATAGAGTCTTGAGAGGTATGCTCGGATACGCTCTACAGCTATATCATGCAAAGCCCACTGCACGAACGGGACCCGAGACCCCTGCAAGGGAAGTATCGTCACAACAACTTACACGTCCGAACAACGAGTCTGGTGCCGCAGGTTCGGCATTGGTGAGAGAGTATTCGGCCGCGCGCGCCTCTATCTTGAACTTATCCCGCACATTCAAATTTTCACTTAAACAGGCATGCTTCCTAATATACGTGAAACTCCTTGCTCCGATCTGGCTAAGACTGGTTCACTTCGACTAAATAGCCAGCGGCGCTTCAACCAACTCGAATGCTTTTTTCAACGCAGAGCAGTAAGAGCGGCCATGTGATAGTCTTTCCTGGGGTGCTTCGGATATACCCCCGTCAAACCAACATGTCTCTCTTTCTCTGTCTCCCTCTCCCCTCTCTCCCACTCCACGGCTCATCACATATTGAAAAACGGAAGCAAGCCCTTGCTTGTGCGCACCTACCTATGCCTCATCGTCTTCCATGGGTCAGGTCGATGGCATCCTCTCCGTCGTGTATCTCCATGGTGAAGACTGAAGGGTTTCGCTTTGAATCAGATGAGCCGTCACACACACTTCGAGGGAGGACAGCGAGATGTGAACTAGTGTGTCCCGTGAATTTCACTTACCAATTTCTATTTTCTGGTTACACGAAGAATTTGCCCGCCAATATGATACTTTTTCATTGGTCTACTGTAGCGGGGGTCTATTCAACAACAATTGGTATAGCATCATGACGATGACACACACACTTTCCTCTACACATGTTTACAATAATACAAACTTTACCGTCTAAGAGGAAGAGAAAGAGCTAACGGAGCAGAGCCTGAATCCAACTGTTCTCAGAGAAAACATCACTGCGTTCTGACGGTTCCTCGAGCGGTTTACACATTATTCGTGACTTTGCTGACCTATCTTGCTCAACATTGCGCTACCAGACGCTGATTGACTTTCAAATAACAAACCGTTGCATTTCATGGTCCCTTTAGCTGTGTGCAATACATACTTACAGTGTTCACAGATACGACGTGCACAAATGGCATCTTCTTGTACAGTGTTTCTACAGTGTAGATTGGACCTTGACACTCAAAACCACCTCAACATACGTTTTCTCGAGCAGTCGGAAGCATTGCCAATCCCCGGATATGGAGTTTCCCCGGATATGGAAACTGTACGCGCAGATTGATCCGCTTTCCTGCTGTTGGAAGATGGTGTACGTCTTGGCACAGCAGTGCTACACACTTCAGCATTGCCTTCATCCCGATCATCAAGATCTAGGACAGATTCAGTAGAACCGTACGCACAAGGCAGCCGGCCGCAGCCCATCTGTGTTTACTCTGGTTGTTTCATACCCGCGGTACATTCCAATTCAGAAACTGGTGCGTAGTTAGGATGTCTCGTTCACTTCCCGTCCAAGCTGCCAGGATATGTTTCACTGTACAGCTGGAGCAGAGAGAGAGGAACGCATGCTGGCTCGTCGTGGCTTACGGCGGATCCCTCCATCAGGTGGGACGAAAGGTGTTTTCCTACCCGGTTCAGACTGATAGTTGCTCCGATTGGCCAAAATCGTCACATGAATCGCTTTTGGTTCACAGCCTTTGCGGAGTTGGGAGATACACTCTTTTTTTTTTTTTTTCTCCCATCATTGGACTCTGTCGTCTGCCCCTCTGGCCCCTATCCTCCACTTCTACTAGCTAGACGACCCAACCGGGGTCACATAGGAGGGGGGGGTTGGACCCCCTCCTGCGGTTCATGCCTGAGGTATTTTTATCGCGAGAAGGGTACAGCAATCCCTTCCCTCGCGACTTACGAAGTCGATTATGGTTTACTAACAAACGAGCTTTGCAGCGCGTCGCTTTCATCCTAGACCAGGATTTATTTAGTGAGAAAAAAACTCTCTCTGCCGGGACTCGAACCCATGACCTGGCCCTTAGCAGGCTGCGAGGCTACCCACTAGACCACCGGGGCGACCGGTGATACTCTGTTACCATGCGTCGCACAGCCCGCGTGCAACATTCAGCGGGACATAGAAAAGCACTTTCCCGTACACGCTTGCGAATTCCATACAGTGCACGCCACAAGCATGTTCTCAATGTGCGACGCTATTCTGATGCGCCTGGTCGAAGATGCGCGGGTCCCACAATGTCCGCACAAACGCCGAATGAGCGTAGAGTGTGGCGATCACTCAGGCTGACCATAGCTGGCTAACAGCAACGCCATTCTTTTTCGATCTCTAAGGGCATCATGTCGCATAGTCTCTCACTCATTCCGTTCTACAGCCACCGTAGAGATGTCCACGGAACATGTCTCCGTTCACAAACTGCAGGGCGGCATGTACGCAATTGCACCAAAAAAATCTACAGAAAAGGCTGCCCCTTTAGTCAAGTTTGTAACGTGCTTCAATCACCGAAAGACAACGGCGAAATCAAACTGTCATGGATCTCGCAACTTGTCCTGCATCGACTTCCGTTAAACGCCGCACTCACAAAATTACCTTAGTCTGCTCCAGACGCCCTTCTTAGAAGCACCGTAACGTATCGATCTACTCTGCATCCACAATCAGTCGATCAACCGATGCCCAAATCACAGCGAAGACCGTCAATCTACGATAACCCCAACGCTAACTCTGCCGTAGGGCGGCTCCGCTCAGCACGGGTAACAGAGTTCACTCCTACATCTTAGGCCGCCGCGGCGCGTGGCTCGACATTCACATCCGATAGCCTAATAAAACCTCACCGGTATTCTACACTACGCAAAAGATAACGCCTACAGCGCGTGCGCGCCACGGCTGTCAAATGTTGAAGCGCGGTATCGGTGATGCCCACCGCACTCAATTCACCCTTGGATGGTCAGGCCTCCGACACTAAACCCCCGTGCCGCGTGACCTGTCTCGTTGCCCGCCCGCTAACGCCGGTGCTCGCAGCCTTACCGTTAGCCACCCCTCCTCCGTTTGCTTCTCCGCCACCTGTTCGCGCATCCCCGTCCTGCAAGTGGCTGCTACTTCCCCCCTCCCCTTCCCCTTCTTCCTCCTCTTCCTCTTCCTCTTCATTATCGTCCACCTCCATGCTGCTGTTGGCCTCATCCTCGTCTTCTCCTGCTGGCGGCAAGGACGCGCCATCTGACCCCGAACCCAACCCCTCCTCGACCGTCAACGCCGATGCAACAGCAGCACCTGCACCCACGGAGTTAGCTTGAGTTGCCCCGATTTCGACCACTGCGCTTGTTCCTTGGGTCGCGGACGCGTCAAGACTGGCCGAATCTCTGCTCTCGTTCCTCGCAGCCGAGCCCTTCCCTAGCGAGGAGCTCCCTGTCTCACTCTCACCCGGAGACGATGCCGCCGCTGTCTCCTCTACAGAACAACTCACCAAGGCAGAGCCGTCTCCTCCCGCCTCGGCAACAACGCTTCCGGCTGAACTCCCGGGTGCTTCCTCCGCATTCCCATCACTAGCCTCCTCGTGCACGCTCGCGCCACCGCGTCCCGCTAGGGCTTCTCCGCCGCCAGGGCCCCCTTGTGCGGCATCCGCGGACGACGATGCCAGCAACAGTGCCGCGCTTCTTCCTTCTTCCTCGCCCCCTGGAGGTGATGATACTCCAGGAGGACCATCTCCGGGCTGAGCCCCCGACTCCGACCCCTCTGTTGCGGTACTCCCGCCACCAAAGCTGCAGCCTGACGCTTCCTCCGCCGGCAACGTTGCCGTGGACATCGCGGGCTCGACAGCGCTCCACAGATCGTCTTTCTTCTGTCGGTGCTCCGCCTCCTCGCGCATCATCTCCTGCGGTGAGAGAAGCACGACAGCGGAACGCATGAGCATTTTCGGGTCGCACCAACAACCACCGACCCCAGGACAGCTCCACACAAAAGTATTTCCCGACCCACGGGGTCGGTCGAAAGCGTCCACTCGCCAAAAGAGGAATATCTGAGGGTGTCGCTCATGTACGTCGATTCTGCGCTGTGTCCCTCGTGCTTGAACTGAGGCCGTGACACCCGATCAAGGAACTCCTCCCTCAATTGCCAGCGGTGGCCTTGTCATAGCATACTATTGGCTTTTCAAGCCACAATATGTTGCGGTATCGATTGTCCAGAGAGGTGACAGGAAACCGAGGACTCATTCACAACAGAGATGAGGCGCGTTAGCGCTCCCCGCCCGTCCCACATAGGACGAATCTCTCACCTGACACCGGAGGTGGGTCAGCCGATCCCTTTCCGCCACCATCCTCTTTCGCTGCTCCGCGGTGTTCGACTTCGTCGTCTGCCTCGTCATCAAACAGGGCAGCACGGTCGCAACGGAGGTTGTTACCGTGAAGAGGACTGTGGACGAGGAGGATCGAGGCGTCGTTGGGGGTGAGCGCCACGTCTAATCGGCGACGGCAACTCCCGCAACGACAGCGAGTCGTGAGATATCGAGGATTCAATGGGTCATAAAGCCGGGGGCTGCCATGAGGGTCAGGAAAATCACGATGGCCAAGATCGGGAGAAGACCATCGCAGCCAAGGCAACGAAAACGAACAAAAGAACGCGCTTCCCTGCCCCGTGCCTTAAGCGTGGAGAGGCACAAGCGATGAATCTCGCCTGCAGACACGACCAAAAATCATGGGACGACAACATTCAATCTACAATTACATCTGGGGCCGCAAAGAGGGGGAAATAGCAGCACGCACCACGAAGTCGTTTTGTACGTTTCTCACCCCGCACTGGACAAAAAAGAAAATGCGCACCCCGCCACACCACGACGGCAGTAACCTTCCCTAGCGACCCCGACTACCGACGGCGCGGCCGCCAGCGTCGCACAGGTCTTACCTCACGCGTCGCCTTTATCTTGTCCAACGCGGCTTGCGCTACCCGGATTTCCGTCTCCCTGGAGGCCTTAGCCTGCAAGAGGGGTGAAGTTACAGCATTTGGGGGGGTTGGTTCGGTGTGGCCAAAACAGCAGGGTCCAAGCACTGCTCGATGGTTGCTCGGGTGGTGCTGACTCTCGACTTCGCCAAACAAAACAAGCGAATAAAAAACGGCCGGGTGCTAGCTTCATGCGGTCGACTACGACAGAGCCCAACGTTCAAGGGGCGATCCGCACAAATTCCGCCCGCACAAAAATTTTTGTCTGTGATACCCACGACGCGTCTCACTGCGTTAACGATGGGGCTCCTTTCTTGCGCAAATGTACGCCTTCGCCCAGACCCCTCAGCCCAAACCCCTCTCTCTCTCCACGCTCCACCTCCACATCCAAATTCTACCCACCCCTACCCTTCTCCCCCGTTCCGCTCTCGTTCTCCCGTCGCGTATCACCTCGTCAAGATGCCGCATGTCCGCACGGAACTGCTGCAGCAGCAAGTCCTCCTGCGCAGCCAAAGCGTCCAGCTGCGAGGCGATGCTCTGCTGGGGCGCGCTGCCGCTACCGCTGCCACCGCTAGCGCTCGCAGCAACGGCACCGTTCGACACGCAGGCGTGATCGTTGACGTCGACGTCTTCGTCGGTATCGGCGGCGTCGGCCGCAGCACAAACTTCGTCCTCGGGGGGTGCGGCAGCAGCCTGGCGGGGGAATGAACAAAACAAAACGAACAACTAGATGCTTGAGAAGCAGACAAATGCCTTCCATTCGCCCGCGGGAACGTGATAAACAAATGAAGCAATTCGTGCTTCAGAAACAGACACATGCGTCTGACTTGTCCTAGAGGCTTGCGGGGAAACAAACACAACCAAACAATGCGTGTACCTGGAACAAAGACACATGTTTCTCCATTAACACTGATTGTCCAAGAGGCTTAAACACGCATGCACTGACCCGTTCTCGAGGAGGGGGACGAGGTGGTAAGACTCCAGAGTCGGTGCCTGGTATGTGTTTCCGGCCTCACAGATACATCACACGCAGCAACATACCACACCGAAACAAGCAACAAGTGCCGAGCCAAGACTGGGTTCTGAGCACCTTACCGCAACGAAAACAAGCAACATGCGCAGAGCCAAGGCCGTTTCTTTTTGGCACAGGCGGGCCGCTACGGCATTTCCGCCAATAGCTCACCAATGTCCGGACGATCGGGAACAAAAATTGTTTTGGTGGAAGGCGAAATTTCTCGACTCCCGCTCTCTCTCGGGCTATAAATGTCTCTCTCGGCTTCGGCAAGCTGCCCTAATAATGTGCTCCGCATCAACAGAAAAAATGCGCTCTCTCTGACCGGGCTTGGTACCGCCTCCTCAAATGCCTCGGGCGCCGACACCCTCCGGCCCTTCGAGCTCCATCTTTTCGACCTCCCCAGCTCTTCCGTTGCTGTAGTAGCCCCTTCGCTCTAAGAAAAAACAAGAAACGATCGACGATCACGAACGATGGGACGCGAAACTCGGCTTAACAACACACCGCTGGAAAAACATGTGGGGCCGGCAGCTGTCGAGTGTTGACCAAAAACACCAACAAAAACAACAGCATGACAAAGGATTGGTGCGAGGTAATTCTTGGTGAACGAGGATGTCTACACACAGCGTTGTTGACCTCTCCGACCTGTGGTCATACACATGTACATCGTTGATACCGTCGATATCTAAACCCTTGCGCACGGCACAGAAGCACTGCCAAGGCTTATTGTGGTGGCTTTCTCTCGGCGTGAAACCAACGGGTTACCCGAAACTCGAATCACGGTACGAAGTAGAAGGAACCAAACAAAGGCTCCGCAAATTGTTGACGCCAGTTCTACGGCACCGAGCGTACGAGAGTGCCCCGCAATATGTACTTCGGCGAGCAAGATTCCACGTGAATATGGTATGCACCCTGAGAAGAAAAACACGCGTATAGGCAAAACCCGAGCCATCCCCCTCTGTGTGCTGCAAGCTCGCTCCACACAAGCTGCAGTGAACAAGCTTTAACTAGTACCTTTCGAGCAGCCTTCAGCGCCGGTCCCGGGATCGTTATCGACGGTTTCGGGTAACCGTCCGTCACCTTCCTCGTTTTGCTCAACGGTTGCTGCTGTTGCTGTTGCTCCCCAGCCGGTGGTGACAAGAGCTCTAGGGCTTTTTCCAACGTGGATGCAGACTTGCGCTTGTTCTGACAAGTATGATCGAAACACGTAACGGCGCGGGCGCGGGGCGGGGGCGTGTACTCATAGTCGTGCATGCCGTAGTCGTTAGACCATTGACCTCGCATCCCTACAAAGCCGGGACGGAGCACGCCGGGTTCTCACCGGACCAGGCTCTCACATCACCAAGCGCGAAGCGCCGTGAGATATTCGGCGAGTCGCATGAAGGGTGCGCTGCATCCTGCTAAGGGTGTTCGGCATCTTGTGCTTACTTCCTTGCGTACGGATGACAGCTGCGTATGAATTAATTTATTTTCTGGTGCTTTCACTTCCAGAGACAGTTGTAAGCACTGTGTAACTGCCTCGAGGGTGCTTGACCATTTTAACACAACGTGGTGCGATCATCCCCCTTGCGCGGAGTGAGGCTTCTCCACCCCGCACAACATGATCCACTCGACCACCATTATGGTTTCCGCCAAAAAAAAAGAGGTAAAAAAAAACGGTAACCTGGTTGCCGAGCTCACGAAGTCTTGTTTTAACAAGGCCATTGCCAAGCGACGAAAACCCAATCCCGATGGCAAGCACCGATGGGGGGCCTTGTTTTACAACGTCGCTGCCAAGCGACGAAAACCCAACCCCGATGGCAAACACCGGGGGGGGCGGGGGGGGGTAATGGGTGTACTTGTCGCCTCTTGACTGCAACGGTATGACCAGGACAACTCTGCCCGTTGTCGCCAAATATTACTTAACCCGTTTGGGTCCACAGGCGTACTGACAGATCATTGATTAATCATTGCAAATGCTAGTGTGGTGGCATGTCATGGAGTTGCCGCCCAGTAACCCTCCACGCCAGGTGTTAGCCAAGTCCATAGGTAGGTGTGTCTTTCGTATTGGCATCAACCGCGTCAACCGGTGACCAATGAAAAGACGTTAGTACCGGCAGGCAATCAAGGTCCCTCAAACGGCCGATATTCGACAAATCCTCAATGGGCTGAATGCGAATGCCATCATGAATGTCTCTCCACGTCCTTGTGCAGAGACACCCATCAACAGCTCCACATATGCATACATGCGCTCGCCCGAATCTAGGAAGCCACTGGAGCAAAGAGCGGAGGGAAGCAAAAAGGGGCATTTCAAACCCAACCAGACCCGATCTTGGTATGTTGTGTAGACTATTCTTCCTCAAATGTTAAAATCGTACGCTCCCAAAATCCAGCAGTCATCGTGTCAGCTGCTATACTGCTGCTGTGTATACTACTGCTGGCACAGCAGGAGCAGTATAGACGAGTCCAATAAGCGATATGTACACTATAGTCATAACCTCATCACCGCTCGAACCTACGGAGCCACTGATGCAAAGGTGTAGGTGTGTGCTGGTGCTTGTGTGCTTGTGGGAATTGTCGGAAAATCACAAGAGTTGTTGTAAGATAAAATTAATCAGCGCTGACTCGCTGACTAGTCGCTGACTCGCTGACTCGTCGCTGACTCGCTGACTCGTCGCTGACTCGCTGACTCGTCGCTGACTCGCTGACTAGCCAAAAGATATGGGCTCAGCTCATCAGCACCCGGCAGAATCACTTGGGTTTTATGACTTAATCAATGGGATTGAAAGCAGGAATCTGCGGGGACGACCCCTCGCCAGACGCTGGTAGTTCTACGAGCACTTTTTGTAAAGAAAAGTGATCCGGCCGGTTTTTGAACTCGTGCGGGTATCCTTTAAAAGATAAAGTGATACCATGGCTAGTCTTTTTATTGGCTAGTCTGCCGCCGACCAGTCTAATGGTGTAACTTTATCTAACAGCTGTAGTGAGCCGGCAGGGCTCACATTGGGGAAGGGACAGAGAGGTACAGAAGTACAAGAACCAGCTATTGGTCTACAAGCCCTCTCACCGATCGTTTTCACTGATCATTTGATATAGTGAACAATGAGTAGTTTAGACAGCTTAACTGATCTTTTCAAGGTCTGTAAGCCTACCGTGCCCTACCGGCCGCACCGCGACCACACATCAACCCTTCTATGACCCTGTCTTTGCCCCATCATCCTGTCGCGGGCTGCCCTCATGGCCTTCAGGTGGAGATAGCTGTTGCGTCTACAGAAAAACACCGTCTCATTTTTTCGCACTTTTGCCTCTCTCTCTCCCGCACTCTCCCAAAATAAGAGCTAGACCCAACAGGGTTAAAAAGAGGCAACAAAACAATCGGGTACCCCTCATCAGGGGGGGGCGTGGAATGATTCGGCAACGCACGCTTCATGGGGATGAATTACATCGCGTCAACTTAATGTCGCCGTCGTTGAGGGGTGGGGGCAGCTGAACCGTGTGAGGACGTAAACACTCGGCGCGTTATGACGCCGTGAACAGGGATGACTATAATACTGTAGAAACCAACCCCACCTTTTACTGCTGGATGCACAGGTCAGGGTACACGATGAGCGCATCAGGGTGCAGAACGAACGCCTGTAGCCACTCCTAAAAACGCGACGGACCGTACCTAACTGTCGCGCATTTTGACTGTGGTCGGGCAGTGTCCTTTGTTGTTCAATGGTACGTGTGTCGGTCGAGCCTGCCATGGGGAAACGGACTCCACAGGGGTCTAACCAGTACCAGAGCCGAGGGGTCAAGTGGGCGCACAACTTGCTCTCCATACCTGCGAGGTACGTCCTCTTCCTCCCTCCGGCGTCCAGTCCGTCAGCTCGTGCCTGCCGAGAATGCACGTCTAGGAAAAGCCAGGCAAGAAGCCGGCAAAATATGGAGGAAAAGGTCAGCCAGACGAGGAACGAACGATTGAGAGTAGGCGGGGGGGGGGCGTCGAGACGAAACGAAAGCAGTCAAGTCGGGAAACAGCAACACAAGATGGGGTCAGCGCACAATAGGCTGAACAACAGATGTCGCCCCACGAGGTGCACGCAGCTAGCCGGCGGGATTCTTCGGGTTCGCTTTGGACGCAAAGAGCCTACCCGCGCGTACCGCCCCCATCTCCGTCCCATGTAGCGAGAGTGAAAACACCACCAGTACGCGTCATATCCACACCGCATTCCCTGGCCGGCCCAACCACGACCCCAACTTTGATACGTCTCGTCTCTGAGCCAAAGGCATGTGACACGCACCTTGAGGTGTATGCAGCTGGCGCAAGGCCTCTGGAAGATCATGTCGGGGGAGTACTCCACGCTCTCCTCGCCGGTGTTTCGATCCACCAGCTTGAAGATCGTCATCGTCTGCACCGTGGTGCATGGAACAGAGCGCAGAGAGAACACGGGGTCTCAAGGACGAACCGAAATAAAAAAGGGCCCACCAGGCGAGCCCCCCGAACGCTTCCATACCGGCGACGAATCTAGCCGTTCTTTGGGTACACACCCGCCCCCCCCAGTGACAACAGCCAAAAGTAACAACTAGAGGGTACGTTCGTGAAGCGGACTTTAGGCGGGGAGCCAGACCCATGTGGTGGAAGCTGGGTAGGCGTTCTCAACAGCAACATTTAGAAATAGGGATATTTTCGATCGTGTCACTGTAAGAAAAAACTAAATAAATAAAATTAGCTCACCTGGTCGGGTTTGACGCACTGGCGGTGCCTCGCGGCCAGTTCATCTCTCTTCACCGCCGTCAGCCTTGCGTTGTGCTTCCGCATGATGCACGCCTGAACGCCATTCTGTTCTCGCCGCGCGGAAAGACAGCGGGGTGGCCCGATTGTTATTCGAAGCTCGTCAGGAAAGGCAATACAGCCGACAGGCCACGAACCCTTCGTCGGAGCAGTCGGCAGCACATACTGGACAAGCCTATTTACCCGCTCCGGTGGGCGACATAACGAGTAGTCAAACTCCCCCCCCTCGCCAGTTAGCTACAACATGCCGACGCTGTACCTCCCTGCAGAGCGGGCGAGGCTTACAACGAAGTTCACCGGCAACGCCAAGCCCCACAATCACCACTGACCTTCCCATCCCAAGCTCCGAATCGTGGGGTAAACAACACCAGCAGCAGGTTTGGGTCTCACGACCCCCCGCCGTCGAAATGCAGCGGGGGTCGGTAACAGCACGACGGGGCGGAAGCACGCCGCCCTCGCCGGACGGCTGCACCGCTGGCGGACCCGCCTTTCTAAGAACCTAGGAGGACTGGTGTCCGCGATGATAATACAAGGGTCTGCCACCACAGCAGGCTGGCACCATTCCCCTACAAGCATACGTGCCTCTCTCTGCTCCGCCGGTCTCCCCCGGCGCCTTCACAAAAAGGCAGGCAAAAATTTCGTCCCCGTGTTCCCTAGTTCCGGAGCCCTGGCGCAAACTCACCTTGTTGATTCTGCAGTTATTGCAAGGAGAAACCACCAGGCATGTTCCATCGACATCCATGTTTCGACGTGAAGGTGCGTGACAGCAGCCTCGTCGCGAGTGATGAGACCGGCTTCACACAACAGCGGAACAGCGGCCAGGCGGGGGGCGGGCGGGGGGGCTCAGGCAATGCCGTCAATACGTAGTACCCGTCGGGCGTGGAAAAACATTTCGCGGAGCGGTAAGCCGGCCGGGAGGCCTTTATGTATAGCCAGCAGCGAGCGCTGTGCAGCAAGGGATAGTAGAGTACTGAATGGTGCTCTGGCCGCCGACTCATGCGACGGGTATCAGGAGCTGTTCTTGCTTCGTCGATATGTTCGAGGGCAGCCGTAACCCCAGCGTTTGTAGCCGTGCCACCACCGGCAGCAACATCGTCGTCGTGGCACACCGCAGCGAGATCATGCTCACTCATGCCAGTGCAGTCCGTAAGACAAGAGCAAGACGCGGGAGTGAAGGAGGAAGAGGAGGAAGAAGGAACTTATGGAGGGGATGACCAGCGGAGATTTTGGGATACCGTGGTCAAGGTATGAACACGGCCGTTTGGACTTTCGGCCGTATCTATTATGCACCCAACGGCGGCAGGATCTCTTAGGTGTCCGCAGGTTGCAGTTTGACGGCCGATTTGCCTGCGACAATTTGCCGTGTGTGCGGTAGAGCGTGTCGAGGTTCGACCACACAGCAGGCAATATCGGCACCCGTTGGACGAAGGTCCCTTCTCTCAATAGTTCAGCATATCTGGTTGAAGAAGCCACCCACGACATCGGACGACTCGCTGCACTGCTGTACATGAAATCTCATGTAGGTGGACACAGCGGTGCATGTAACGTAAATCTGCATGTAGGAAGACAGCGCTCGACAGCAGTGCGTCCGTGACTCTGTGTTGGTGCACTTCAGACGCATACAATATGTAGGCACACCTCACCACGGGCCCTCCTCGTGTGGCACCAAACCCCACCCGCCAGGTTCTCAGGAGCGAGCTAGGCGCAGGAGAGAACCCGCCGGAAGACCTTTCGCGTGTCTGGGGCTTCGTCGCGCACAACCGAGACGGAAAGGCGCCTCCCGCAGAGGCGTCGCCCTCGTACAGAGCTACCGGCTTGTACTTCCCGGGGCTGGAGGCCAAGCCTTGGTGGGATGACAGGTAAGAATGGTATAGTTTCGTGCAGAACCGTTGTAAGAGACATGTCGATGTGACCAACAGCGTGACCGAGTGAGTAACCTTACCTACTTTTGTGGTCGCCTTCGCAGGTTATTTCTATTGTAAGTGAACATGTTGGATGTAACATGCTATCGGGTAAGTTGGGTTAAGGTTAGGGATAGAGTCTGCGTACCCCGTCCCTGTTCTCTTTCCTGATAAAATTAGTCTCGCGGAGGCGGTGTCCTTACAATATGTGTGTGCGGCGTAAATTATCGTTCGAGCGATTTTGGACCCTTGAACTCTTGTTTGTAGCATCACAACGGCACGTTGTTGTGCGCCATCGCTATTTGTCAGGTCAGAATTTTCTTGGCTGCAAGATTTGGAGGACGCCGCCCCTGATATCAAGCGGGAGATGGAGGCTCTCGAAAGATTGGGGGGGGCGCGGAGCTATAAGGGCGGCACGGGGGAGATGAGCACAGTTTACGATGCTACACGTGGATGGGGTACGATGAGAATACGCTACATGGGCAGGTGCGCGGAGGGCGATACAAGCAGTGTTCGCTGATCGAGAAAAGGAATTATTTTGTCTGTGTTTTTGGTGTCCTGGGGCAGCACTACAATATTCGGTTGCCGCAGTATGCACTCCTCACCGCTCTTTGAAGTGGACTTGAATACAGTCGGCGGTCCTCAATACGGTACCCTCAATAGCGGATTGCCCTCTCTAGCGGCACCGAAATCGCTTGGCACAAATGCATTTCTCAGTACAATGCCTATCGAGAGTAGCGGCACTGCCCTCTGTAGTGGCACGAGCACCTCTTGCCACTATCTACCGCTGTTGAGGGCCGCCGACTGTAACCAGATTCGGATAACCTCGAGGCACTCCTGTGACACGCACGACGCTGTTCTGCGGGTAGCTTCCGCCAGTGTCGGTGGCCCCACCAGATCGTGGGCGTGCTTACTCACATGCTCCGGTTGGTCGATGTCCGAGGACTGTGGGTAACGTAAGGTTTGGTTGTTCACGCATGCTCCCTCTGGGCCTTGTCTGACTTCACGCGCGAACACCAAAAAATCAGGTTCGGTCAGCCCGGCGTCAACTACTCCCTCCTGCCGCGCACCCTGGCCGCCCTGCGCCGGCTCCCGCTGGCCCCGGAGACCGCCGCCTTCCAGCGACAGCTCCCCGGCACGGGCCTCCCGCTGCACGTCGACCCGAGCAACTTCGTGCTCGGCTGCCACGTAGGGGTGGTCGTACCCCCCGCCGCCGCCGCCGCCGCCGCCGCCGCCGCGGGGGCGGCGGGCGAAGAAGGGTCCGCAGACGGCTCGGCGGATGCCTCGGCAGCGACTGCCGGCGACCGGCGAGGCGGGAAGGGGCGCGGCGGCGCGAACCGGAACAAGAGGGTTGCCGGGGGGGTTGGGTTTGGGGGAGGTGGCGGCGTGGTGAGAGAGAAGAAGGCGGCCGGAGGGGAATCCGGGGGCGCGGGGTCTACCGCCGGGGTTGGTGCAGTCGAACGGAGCAATGGGACTGGTCGTGATGGCGGGACGGAGAGAAGAGAGCGAAGCGGAGAGCGAGCGTGGATAGAGGTTGCCGGCGAGAAACGGCACTGGGAACTGGGCCGAGCTTTCGTCTTCGACCCCTCATTTTTGCACCGCACGTACAACCCTACGGACGGGGAGCGGGTTATTTTGAACATTGATGTGTGGCATCCGGGGCTGAAGGAAGTCGAGAAGACTGCTATTCGGAGGGTTTGCGAGCTGGTTGAGCAATGGAACTCGCGGTCAGGCCTGTTCGAGGACTGAGCAAGAGGGCACTCCGCTACCGTAGTACACCGCGAGAACGGTGACGCTATGAAAACTCTGTCATTGCCTTTGTCATGGTTGATTGCCGCATTCTCCAGTCTTGAGAGTCGTTTCAGACACCTTGGCTACACAAAGTGCGATGGGAACTTGGGGGTTGCCGCCGAATATCATCCGTAGACTTGATTCCGTTGATGACTCAATTCACGCCTTTGGGACGATTCGAGTGCAACCTGCCAACTTCTGGGAAGAAGGTGGAGAGGGAACGATTGCAGTGCGGAAGGGTTCAGAGCTGAAAGACGGTAACGACATGGAAGATGGAGCCTCCAGCTGCGAAAATATATGTGGAGTCATACTACAGGGCCGCCCTTGACCTTGCCTTGGTTTGGTATAATTTGATCATGTCAGCGGCTGATATTGCTATGTGGCATTGTAGCAGGCAAGGTTGTATGGAGCTTGGTATGCATGTCGGAACACTCCTAGGCAAAACCTTCTGAGGGTGCTGCGTGGCGACGCCATGCGTTCGATCCGTTGTCGCCTCAGCATTCTACGTTGGTCTACAGAGTTCAATCGCCCGACCATTGAAATACTGTGCCGTGCGGAAGTGCAGTAGTGCAGGTGCACTCCTGTGCTGTAGTACGACAGGATCTGACTCTGTCGATCATCCATGCAGGTAGTAACACCGCGTATTAGACTATATTGATATTTTGAAATGCGCGGATACACAAATGCATGTGGTCTGTCAATTTGTCCACTCGTGTTTTTTGCGATAACTTTCGAAATATGTCGAATTAGACAGAATTGCAGCCACGAAAGTAACCCCGACATGAAGGCAAACAACGAAGGTTTCAACCAAAACGAAAATTGCACCACAATAATCTCACGTATGTTTGCTGACGAAAAATGTTCTAGACTGGAGAAAAATCTCGGGTTTACACACAATTGTGAAGAATGACTCGATTGGCAGGGCATCCGTCGATTGACTGTTACCTGAATCGGTGCATCTTCGCACATGGCGCTAGCTGGCTACTGGTTCGAATCTCCTTGGGCACACACTTTTTCTCCTGGCTTGGATATTTTCCTATGGACACAACGTGTGTCAGTCAGTCATGAGAACACCTCTTGGAGTCGATCCTACAAAGAACCTTGTGACACTTCCATCGATTTGCCCATCCTGGGTCAGGAGGTTCCCTGTCGAGCGTAAATGCTGTGTGTGGGTTGTTGTTGTTGTTGTCTTCACATTAAACCGTATGTCAGTTGCCAAATGCCAAAATCTAGCAAAAGACTCTCAGCCCGTGGTCACGAAAGCGCTAGAGCCATCTGAGGATCTAAAGAACACGCACACATATAACGAGAAAAAGGTATGAGAGTGTTAAAGAGGACCCGATTCGCGGGGTATCCGTCGATTAACTTTTTCCTGAATCGGTACACCTTCGCTTTTGGCGCCAGCTGGATACTGGTTCGGATCTCCTTGGTTGAACACTTTCCCTCCTGACTTGGACATTTTCGCATGGACACAACGTGTGTCAGTCCTGAGAACACCGCTTGGAGTCGATCCTATAAATAAAGAACCTTGTGACAGTTCCATCTAATTACCCATCCTGGTCACAAGAGGTTCCCAGTAGAGGGTAAATTCTGTGGTGGAGAGTGTTAAGGAGGACCCGATTCGCAGGGTATCCGTCGATTGACTTTTACCTGAATCGGTACACCTTCGCACAATGTGGAATATCTCGCGGAATTTGTAGTTTTTAGGGGAAATCGGGAAAAAGCACCATTTGCGGAATTTCGAGAGGAATCTTTTGCCGCACACTAGATCCTACAATCGTGAAGTTGATTCTCGCAGGAGAAAATAAGTAAAGCACCCTCCCAGATCCAGTTATTGGGGCATTTCTGGTGGAACTTATTTTTTAGGAAAAAGCGGGAAAAGCGCCATCATCTATCTATCTACGGAATTCCGAGAGGGATCGTTTGCCGCACTCTATTCAAAAATCGTGAAGTTGGTTCTCGCAGGAGAAATTAGTCAAGCAAAAATTTCCGGTTATTTGGTGGTGGAAGGCGAAGGGCAAACAAAAAAAAAAGATCAACAGATTTGCAGCAGTCTACGCCGCAAAATTGATCAAGCAAACATATTGGATGAAGTATTCAATCCGTGCTCTGGGGTTAGGGTTAGGTTTAGTAGGGATAGGGTCTGCGTGCCCCCTCTCTATTCTTTTTCTAGATACTCTTAAAAATCCTGCGTAGGCGGTCTGATTTGTACGCCTGGACGGGGTGTTGTACGGTGTATTTGAAATTTTGGACATCCTCCATCCGATTCAGCGAGGGTGATGTTGTTCTGCGGAGCCTGGTGTGCTCGGAGGAGGGGAAGACGGAAGCGGGGGGGGGGGGGGGGACACCCCTTGACCGAGTACGGAGGGCAGTATGGGGGAT
>CACKRE030005274.1:0-15960 GCA_902602495.3 Ectocarpus sp. CCAP 1310/34
AAAAAAATAGGTGTTTGTCCAGGTTTGTCCGCTTTTTTTGGAGAAAACGGTTTTTGGAAAAAAAAACTCTGCCCGCGGACTAGTCTGCATCTCTATATGTACGTAGATTAGAGGGTTATTTGAGTCGGAAGGTCCCGAAGAAGGCAATACTGCTGTATGTACGGTGCCTAGACAAGTGTAGTCACCCTCGGTTTGCCGTCTTCCACTCTGTGATGTGCTTCAGATGCGACATCATGCTCTTCGAAACCGAGAAACATGCATGCATGCAGACCTCCGGAGGATGGGGTGTTCTGACAGAAGGGTGACGATCTGCCGGGCATGCTATGAAGGCGCATCCGTAGTGCCTACTGCTACGTTCTGGACAGCCTGAATCCACACCCCGCATGCAATAGAATACCATACTCAAGTAACACTTACGTAATTCCAGTTTAAAGAAGAAGCAACAGGTGCATACCTCTCAGGCGGCGCACTGCGGACAAACCAAGACGTATACTATGTATGAATGAGAAGACCCTTACCAACAAAGCTATTATAGCAGATGGCTTACCTTCGGAACCTTGCAGGAAGGGAGTTTGAAGGTAGGGATGAGGGTGGGGATGATGACGGTGTGTGCAACAGCGATAGAAAAACTGCGGCGGGATCATAGCCATGCGAAAGGCGTGCCACTAGAGTAGGCGCCGCCGTTACAAATTGTGTGTTCATTTCAACGGCGTCGACCGTGCCAACCGGTGGACCAATACAAAATACGACAATATAGCCTCTGGCGGGCTTCGAAAAATCGAAGAATGGCAATCCATGAAGCCGGTGAATGCGCCTGTTGTGAACGGATCCGTTTGCCGAGATGGGTGCGATTAGCTGCTAAGATTTCCGTTCCAAGTGGGTGTGGCTTGGGAGAGAAGATTAGTCTAAGGGGCATTGCCATCTCAGTCTTGAAGGGAGTGCCGGACTGGTTCAGGGGTGAATTGGGCTTCACTTACGACCTACAGCAGCAGGTCCATCTCATTAAAAACGGAAGACATTTTTCGTCTCTGTTTCGTGTACAGATAGTGGAACACCGACACAGCCAATTCTACCGCCGGAGGCACCAGTCGAGTTCAAACTTTGCGAGGTATGGTAGTAATCAATGTGGGCGATGTGATGCCGCCTAAAGTCCCGCGGGTTTGTTTGCTCGAAACCTCCAACTCAAGGAAAGTGAACAACAAATGCAATTTCCTTCCATTCCCTACTGAAGGACTCCAGGTTTTTCGTGTGTCGTGTCCTGCAGTACGTGGAAGGAAATAGTACCAGACTACAGTTAGGGGTGCCAATCGGGCCGATTTTGGCGGCAAAAAAGTGACCGGTCTATTCGAGGATTTTGGGAAAAAAGGGGGGGCACGCGGATTGTTGGTTCTCAGCTCAGCTCTTGAAATCATACCGATCAAAGTATACTTTATCCTCCGTATGTTTGTTCAACAGTCCCTACGTCCAGGCAGCGATCTGGCTCTTCATACGTTACACACATCTGGAGACAGGTCATCTACACGTGACTGCGGGTTCGTTTTCTACTGACGTTCAAAGGGCGGGCGAACAACACAGATAACCCTATGAAATTCGGTTTGAAGGCTCACGCTCGTGGCCGCGTTTGGTGATCGTAGAACAGCGGATCCGCAGCGGACAGCCTCGGGTTTTCAGCGACACAACGCAAGAAACCGAACTAGAATCGCACAAACTACCAGCGAGAACCGCGTGTCTGAAAATGGCCAGTCAAGCACGCCAACCACCGCGGTCGAGGTCCCCCAAAAACGCAAACGCTCGGCCTTCGGCGCGGGAGGAAAAAATCGATTTCGTCGCAACCTCAAGAAAAACGAACGCAAATACATAGAGCGGGAGGGGCGGACCTTTGCCGACGCGGCCGGAGCAGCGCACACACAGCGCGCGGTCGAAAGGGGCGGTGTTGCCGTCGCGCAGAAAGCGCTGGTAGAAAAGGAGCAGGAGTTGATCGAAAGTAGACAGCGCGAGGCGGCGAGCGCCGCTGGGTGCAGCATTGCTCAGGAGCGTTCTATGTGATTTGATTGGCTCGAGCGATTTTCCATCTGGAAGATCCAGGTCACTTTTTGAAATTTTTTCCTATAGGAAATTTGACCGATTGGCACCCCTAACAGTACTATGGTGCGGGAAAATGGCCAATGGCGCATTGTGCACACTGCCCATCTGTCCTACGCCGAACCTAACGCGCAAGTGTACGGAGACAACCAGCACAACAGTTACCTGTGTGACTCGACAAGTTGTCATGCTCGCGTGCGTTTTCCCTTCCACAACCATGATCAGCCACTAAACGGATTACTCCTACTTAAGATTCGAAAACGTCATCGCGTTTCGGGAAGATACACATGCTCCTTAGGAGAGCACTCCGTGCATCAGAAATGATACGCGGGGGGGGGATCCGTGTAGACCGCGTCCATGCTTCGATACCTGGGTAAAACAGCAAAAAAAACATCGGGCAGACAGCCACCGCCAGAGGACATGCGGACGGCCACGTTGTCAAACCGGTCCGCATCTCAAGCAGTTTGCGTTACGTTATTTGCTGTAGGCGACACCCATTCCGCCGCACGAAACTTCCTCGGGGATGTAACCTCTTGATATCTTAGCTAATAGAGACAATACTGCATCAGGACACTATATATATATGTAGAACGTGTGATACTACTGGTTCTCCTATTGGCCCTCTTACATCTCACGGGCTAAGCCCGATGAGTTCCCTTCCAGGTAAGTGCAAACGTTGTCTTGCAGTTCTTGGAAGCCGGCCAGTTCGGCTTGAAATGAAGTGGACGTGCTCGACAACCGCTGCGAGACGGGATGGACACGAAGGAAGTAAAGGTTTCGCACGGCAAGGAAAATCAGAACCTATTTTGAGCACGACCTTGGCGATCCACGTGTCGATACAGTCGAACCTCGCTTAAGGACACACGTGGTTTTTCGCAAAATAAAGTGTCCTGAAGCCGCGGAGTGCCCTTTAAGTTCAGGGGACCACAACTCACCACACCCGCGGCCAACAGAGGCGGTTTATGCGCCAACAGACGCGCGTTGGGGTCCAGTATTCGTTGCACGAAAGAGGAGGCCAGAAAGTCGAAGGAAGATTTGTTTTTTCATGTCACTTTTTTTGACTGAACACTACAACCAGGATGTCATGTGAACGCCTGAACCTTGCGCTCACTTTGCAGAACTCTGATCAACCGCACACTGCAACCACTCCTGTGCGCCAATCTCATATGTTGCCACGCGTTCAAGACATATATAGACCACCCAAAACATGGCGTTGGTCCAAAAACTCCACACACTACGACCTCTACATGTCGCGCAGAGTTGCCTGCAGCCCGCCCACATGCAGCTCCCCCTCATCCTTAGCTCGTTCGCTTGACTTGCGTTTCGTGAGTGAGCGAATGCACAACTTTCGAAACTTGGTACTGAACTCCCCACCCTTTCCGTTCGTAGGAGTGAACCTTCTCTAGGCTACTGCGAACTTCGGCCTCTGTCATCGAAGATGTGATGCACGACTCTGGCCTGCCCCCATCATCTTCATCGTCAGAGGAACCATCATCAACCTCTAAGTTTGCGAGATTCTTCTCCGAAATCTCCAGTTCCATAGCTACCGCCTCTTCCAGCACGCTAAGGTCGTCCTCTACGGAGAGCCACATGCAGCAGCAGACCTCTCTGCGGCAAGTCTGCGGTCTACAGGGGCGCTGCGAACTGCTGTTTGAAGGGGGTCCGCGGAATGTAATTGAAACCCCCCTTTCATAATATATTCTGCGCCGCACCATGTCCTTATCCGGGGGAGTTCCCTTGATGTTGGTGTCCTTAAGCGAGATCGACTGTATCAGAACCCTAAAAACCTGCTTGAAGTGAACTGGAAACAACCTGGGAAGCACTGTACCTTTTCGAATTCTTTTTTGCCCGCGTCATAGAGGGCTTGGTCTAGGATGGTCAGTTCGTCGATCCTGGCTTGCACCTGCGAAAGAACCATCGAAGAGCCCCCGTTTCAGCATCAAATGGAGCGAGTTAATAGTGTAGAGGCGTCACATGCCGCCAAAATGAAGGTTACTCTTGAAACGATGGGCATCGGAGGAGCACATATTTCGCCGGCAGATGATCAGAAACAGGTGGAGTTACCGCCGACCATCCCCCACCACAAGTCGCCTGCGACTAGCACAAGAAGTGACATCAATACTTGTACAAGAAGGCCCAGGGCCATGAACAACAATGCACTTGCAGGTGAAACTCCTGGCCTCGTCCCGCGTGTGCTCGGCCGGGTCGCTGACATACATACCTTGTCGTTCTGCGGTACCACCGTCGTCGACCTCGGAAATCAGTTTGATATGTTGGTCTCTCGTTAATAGATGTGTGCCTACGACACTACCGATACACGTAGACCATGTATCGTACACGAAATCCATGGCTGCGCAGCTTTTGAAACACACAAGCTTCGCGAAAACGTTGCGCAACGTCAACAGGGAATGAATCGACCCCATGCACGTCAAAAGTAAAAGGAAAAACAAACACACAGGAAAGTCCCTTAGCAACCGTACCTCCTCGGAAAGGTGGCAGAAGTCGGGGCGATCGATCAACGGCTTGCCATCGTAACGTCTCGCACCCGCTCTTGTCGCGTTGAGGGAGGCGTAGGTAACGTCAATCATGTGCCAGCCGAGCAGGCTTCGCAGAAGCACCAGGCTCTCGTCCATTCGCTCTGTCAGCATGACCTGCGCAAGCAAGTCATTTGGGGATTTGGAGGAAGGGAAAGCCGAGCTCTGGTACTGTTGGAAACATGCAACCGGCACTTGAAAGGTTTTCACACTGTTGGTAGTGATCTTCACCGACCGGGTTTCCTTGAACCGAACCACCTACATTTCGCGGGGTTCGTGCCTGCACGCAGGCTTCGAATCGGTGTGTAGCTTCGCGAAAACATATACAAATTCTGACTGAGCAACATCGGAAAAACAATTGATCGTGATCTCGAACCAAAGCGGTCACACCCATCGTAGATGCTCTAGCGACGCGTGATCGTCGATCGTTGGCGAATGCGGGCCAACCTATTCGGAGCGCACCTTAGCGGCCGCTTCTTTCTCGTGCCTAGTGCCGAGAATTTTCAACCGGTGTGGAGGGCTAGCAAGAGACAAGACACAACCTCCGGTGGGCTACATCAATGCCCGCCGGGGGAAAAGCCGCAACGCAGTCCAGCCTGGGATGAGCTCACCAGCTTGAAGTCCGGAAGGTGGTTTACGATGAAGGTGTTCATCTCTTTTGCCGTCTTCACCCCGAACTCGGCCGACAGAGGGTTGCGCAGGCGGTGCCGGTTCTCGTCTCCGGCGTGGGCCGGGTCCATCAAGTAGTCCTCGATGGATAGCTAGCGCAGTGATAAAAAGTGGTCCTAGCATATCAAAACTTCGCGAGGAAAGGGCAGATGGACTCTTGGATCCACGTAGTAATATACATCTAGCCAATGGGAGATAGATTGATGAAGGTCCTGGTTCAAGGTATTTGCCAATTTGGAAACAAGCCGAAATATCTTATCCCCCCCCATGGTGTCGGCGGAGATCTTGGTCATCGCTGCCGATTTCCAAGCCAACGTGCCATGGGTGGACCAGTTAGTAAGGAAGGGTAGGCATGTAGGATCCTCGCGTCTTCACCGCCGAGCGACTGACAACGACGTGCGAGAAGATGCCAGCTCAAGCACGGTGCAGAACAAACCAAACTCCGGCGTCGAAGCATGTCCAGCCTGAACACAATAAAAATGAAGGGTATTGCCTAACCTCGCATTCCGGAAATATGTAGAAATAGTAGCAGCTGGTGGGGAGTCATCAGCGACCAACACCGTTGGCGTTCGCAACCCCGGTTGACACCGCACGTTGCAAGGGGCGTGAGAGTGGGGACGTGGGATAGGGGCGGATTGAAGGGTCACATAAGTCACAAAGTCACGACCCTGCCGATCGATGGTACTGGCAAGACGAGAGCCCAAAGAAAATGCAAGCCTTTCGCCACAAGATGACTGAAGAGGAGGTCGTGGATTCCATGGGAGTGCCCCAAGGCCGACAAAAGGGGACGAAAGTGTACCTATTGCCCCGCATGTGTTTTTCGTTCGCTAATATTCGGGTATTGTAGGTGTGGAGGCCCGCTTCAAAAAGGGCACAATCTCCCATCGCCTAACCGGTCGGGTTCCTGGTGCCCTTGGAGGCCTTCGTGCCTAGCAACCAAGAAGACTCAAAACAGGGGGGGGTTACGTCGAGATCTCGTTCATGAAGGGTACAATCTCCCATGTCTGTCGCGGACGATTTCCTCTTTTCCACATTGGACATGATCGCAACCCCTTGGTCGCAACCTTGGACTTTGTCTTTGTCTTCACTTAAGGTCCCCCTATCCTGGCTTCTCCCGAAAAGTGTTTTCTAGACCCATACACTTACAGGTTCGACTTGGAACCGTCAGAGAGGGGCGTAGATTACTGCCTCCGTACCCCAACACATGAAGGGGGGGGGGGGGATAAAACGGGTTGTGCCCCCCCCCCNACTTACAGGTTCGACTTGGAACCGTCAGAGAGGGGCGTAGATTACTGCCTCCGTACCCCAACACATGAAGGGGGGGGGGGAGATACAACGGGTTGTGCCCCCCCCCCTTCTCCTTGCGCGTGCGCCCAACAATGCCAGCTTTGTGTCGCCCGCGGTGCCACCGGGTTGCATGCAGCAGCAGCTACACGCGATGCTTATCGTGAGCAGGATAGGTAGACGAGGCCACAAGGAGAAATGATTTTTTTTTTCTCACTTTGACGTTTTGCCGACGAAAGTAACCATCGAAACTGTTGTTTTTTTGTTTTTTTCGGTCCTACGGGGGGGGTAGATTGGGGTGTGGGTGCGGATCATTAGACTAAGTGTTTTGCCGAGCTATCTTACCGATGGGCTGTCGAGTGTTGCGTGCACGTTACAAACAGGCAAAAGGGAAACATTGCAAGCCTCGCACGCTTCGTGGGGCGATGGAACCCAAATCGTCCGTTCCTCAAG
Organism: Ectocarpus sp. CCAP 1310/34; assembly: GCA_902602495.3. Taxonomy (NCBI): domain Eukaryota; class Phaeophyceae; order Ectocarpales; family Ectocarpaceae; genus Ectocarpus; species Ectocarpus sp. CCAP 1310/34. The sequence goes on from CACKRE030005274.1 coordinate 7,023, forward strand.
CGACGGTGAATCGCCTGGAAGTTCAAACCAGTGGGAAATTGGATTGCATAGTGCGTATGTCCCACAAGACCCAGTACCGTATCAGAAATAGGCATGTACCTGAGAAGATGTGATCGAGGTTCCCGCAAAACCGTCACGTAGTTGATGCTGTCTGGATGCCGCATGATCCTCCGGAAGTAGTTCTCCGCTTGGGGCCATGTGCCCGTGTACTCGCCGCTGTGGGAGATGTGGTAGTGCATGACGTCAACGAGTTCTCCGCTTTTCCTGGTCTGATGGGATCGGTCGAGAAGAGCACAAGGCGTACTGAGCGCGCCACACGCTACGAATCTCGTTATTTTGTCCGAATCTCGTTTTTTGTTTTTCTGTCGGGCAACCTAGTAGCGACGACATAGGCTGTAGAATGAGAGTCTTTACATGAGCAACTTTACTTATCGGTCAAGACTCTATCGCTGTATTGTAGGCCCCAAGCTCTTCCCCGCCGGAATCTTTTCTTTTGGCGCATTCTGAATACGTACAACGCCCGAGTACTATAGCCGCTAGGTGATCGATGAAGGCCCCGATGAAAAGCGTTGATCCACTTCACTTTGGGTGCACACCGACGCGGCCGATTGAGCCGACCCTGGGAGAAACAGACAGTTTCATGGACCGAAAACTCGTCTACAACAGCTTTTGAAACGTAAAGAATAGTTTGTACCGTGCCATATCGGAGCGTACAGCATGCACGAACACCAAACGTCATGATCAAGATGCTTGCTTCGGGTCGGAAGCGGCATGGCTTTGAACCCGAACCTGAGTGGCTGCCTTCTTGAGGTTGGCGATCGTCCCTTTTCCCTTTCCGAAGTGCGCCAGCTACGCGCCCGGCAAGCGCCAAGAGGACCGTTAAGAATGGGGACCATCGGTGCCGTCGCAGACAAAATAACGATCCCGAGAAACGACGAAGGGCGTGTCTCAAGCGGTGAACGGCCGCGAAAATTCAGTGAAAAAGACCAGGATGATGTGCGAAGCGTTGGGGCGTTGCCGATGAGATGGATTAGAATGGCAGCGAACAAAATAATTTTCGCTGTTGGGTCCAGACACCTCCAAAATTTGTGGACGACCAAGACAACTGGGATTCGAGTTGACCGCGAGAGCCTTCGAGAGTACTTCGTCGTCAACAAGCGCTGGGTCAGCCTTGACGCAGGACGGCGCAGACGAAAAACCTTGCGGTTGCACAATACGAAAAATCTCCGGAAATGTGCCTTCCCTGCGTGCGTGTATGAGAGATGAACAGTACGTCGAACGGCCCAACTAAGACGAAACTGTGATGCGCAAAGCGACATCACCATCACGGTAGATGGCGCTTCGCTGTGCTCAAGGTTTCATCCTGAAAAAGAAATCTCTCCAAAGCGAGTGCGTGAGGGATTGGTGACCGTTGCCTACTTGCGCAGTCCTGAACATGTCCCAATGCCTTGGACACCGCAGTACTGCATGATCGCGACTTTCACTAAGTCGATGTTTCTTCTTATTGTTGATGCCCGGAGCTGCAATTGAACACCGAGTATGCCTCGGAGAGTAGATATCCCGCCATTCGTTTCAGGTGGGGAGACCATACAGACGCACCCATGCTTGCCGTTGTCCGTCGAACAAGCGCAAAACAAACAACATCAAACTCTCGCTCCGGGTGAGATAATGGCGGGGAAAACAACAGCGACACCAACTTCTCTCACCTTGAGCTTGTGTCGCACCGCGTAGCGGTAGAAAACGGCCGCGAGAGTAGTAGACCCAGTCTTGTGTGTTTTCACGAAAACGACATTGGCCACCTCGAGAAAAAAAGATAGGGTTGCGGGTTCAACGCTTCCTTGCGCGGGCAGAGCGACTTCTTTCGAACTTCTGTGGAAGAAGTAGGGGATTGTCGCTGTGGTCGAATACGCTTAAAAGATGTTCTGCCAGCGCTGTGTTGGTGTTGGCATTCTGCAGCATGCGCTACCGTCAACATTGCATGAGACTCGAGCCACGGAGATCTATAGATAAAACCGACATGCTATGTTCGGAGGGGCTGAGACGGAACGTAGAGTTTGCAAGGCGAGTAGGTTAGAGGACTTAGCCGCGGGGGGGACAATGCTTCAGGGCGAGAGCATGGGTGGGAGTGGTAGTCTTCGGAGGCAAACGGAAGGTCGCGTCGAGCATGAGTTGAGGCGAGAGAGCCCCCAACTTACGAAACGATCGGATTCGTTAGCCGTTTCTCTCGGGGAAAATACGAGACAGAACTTGAAACGTGGTGAGTCACACTTGGTTGTCCGCGTCTCTCGCTGACGCTTCCACCAAGTCATTTAGATGTCCCGCCAACTCGCCAGAGGACGTCCGAGGGGTGCTAGGCTCGCCATCTGCGGAAACATAGGGTTGCAAACATCGTCGGAGAATGACCACCGTCACCCACCAACAAAGGTGTTAACATGCCGTGAGTGACTCAGCAATGACTACTGGCCTGACTTTTATTTACCTTAATTTGTGAGTGCTCAAGCGTTTTACCGTATCAAGATTGAAGATTGTGTACGAGGGGATGACTTGAAGATGGCGGCGACCGAGTCAGTCGCGGTGTTTCCATAGACACTTGTTGAGAAAAAAAACAAAAACACTCATACCACCAACGAGGATATCGTCGATACGTCCGCAGTGGGTCTACGAGCTTCCCTGGGGCCCTACCCATGTGCACCGAAGTCTCATAACACGGAAGGGAAATCATGGGCGTCCACGGAGACACGTGCGTGCTCTTTGAGCCATCATCATATCATTTATGGACGCACGTAGGTCACGGCTGATTTTTCCGTGAAGATGTCATCCGTGGGCGTCCGCGGAGCGGGTCACGACAGCGTAAGCACAAATTCATAACATTTGCAATAGAACAAAGACTAGGGGATTGAAGGACCCCGACGCCCCCAGTGGGTGCCGGGGCCCGAATCGCAAACTGAAGGTAGTTAAATTGAATGGTTGAAAATTCTAAGGTGTGTACTGTGTTGGGTTGCGCACATCACACGCAACATAGCAGTACATACAAGTATGTCCTGTGCGTTTCAGCCCCCGTGACCTCCAATGACACACCGGTAGAAGGGTACATGTTCGCTGTTCAGCCGTGGAAATCTGTGTGGATCGCGCAATTACCGGGTTTTCTCCACGCATGCATATCTTAAAAAAAAAAGTCCAAGAAACACTGACAATTTGTGAAAAAAAATCCTTACAAGCTGGTTCAGGGAAATGAACCCAAATTCGTTCAACCACACCTACCAGGCGAAATACGTACACAAGTTTGACATAGGTTGTATCGTAGTGACCCCTATAACCAACGGAATAAATCGCCGTGGCCGGAATTTCAATCAGTGCCGTGGCCACAATGCTATAGGCATAAATGTGTCTCCGCCAATCAGAAGCCTTCAACATGATATATACCTAAAAATGCATGTAACCCCGCACTTCCCACCTCTTTCTGCCGCAGTTTTGCACCAAAACGATTCCCATGGTCTAGGGGATATAAAAAAGAAAAAACAAATGAAAACGATCATCGTGGAGGCAAGTTATGCAAAAAATGGTGGGACAACTGCCGCGACGGCTTCGTCAGATTTCCATGGACGGTTTGTACATGGGATACACAGAGAGTCTCGTGCTTGTTTGCCTTGTATGTATCTAAGTAACTATTGAAAAGCCCTCAGATTTTGATAGCATGATGCAACATAGTTCCGCAAACTGCAAAAAAAAAATGAGACGATGCTTGCAGTCCTGACCGGCGTTGTGGGGTCCCCGTGTGGACCCCTGAAAGCCAGTTCCAAATTGTATGAATATGTACCCCTTTTTTTTCTGCTCCGGGATAGTTCAATGACCCTTTCTTTCCAGGGCTTTGAGGCCCCGCAGATGCGATTATTGTCTTTAATCAAGTAGTTTGGGGGAAAATCAGGATGCGCAATACTTGATGGCACAAAAGCTGAAAACTTGACACCGTTTTTAGGAGTTAGACTGAAACTCTGCACAGTACCTTGGGTTAGTATGAAACTTTGTATGGACGGGTCTTTTATTTTTTGCTCCTATCGCCGGACATCCTGGTTCCCAGGAGCCGCATACGACCCCGAAACCTCTAGGACCCCGAATATTCGGCGATAGATAGGAGGGTAAAAAAAGAAAGACCCCTCCATCCAAAGTTTCGTACTGACTCAAGGTACATGTGTGCGAAGTTCCAAGATCTAACTCCTAAAAACGGCGTGTTTTCACATCCCAAACAAGCAAGGGACACTTGAAAAATAAGGCCGCCGGCCGCGGCATGTACAGTCCACACTATACTCCCCATGTACTCCTGCTCTCCGGCAAATCAAAACTCTTGCTAACTTCAGCAGGCACTGCACTCTGTAGGCCTCACCGCAGTCTCTCGTTCTGCCTTCATCCACCCCAGCCAGACCCTGCTCAGCCTCGCATTCATCCATTGATCCCGGATCACGTCGCGTCGCCCCGGGACTACAGAACCGCCAACACGATCTGCAATTTTTCGATTATAAGTTGGATGGATGTGCCGCCAGCCGCGACTGCACCGACGCGACGAGGACAAAAACTGGGCAATTTGCTGGCATCGAGACTTTCATGACAACGTTAAAATGGACTCATTTACCAACATTGAGGTGAATGCGATGGGGCTTTCACACGAACAGACAGCCTTTGCGCCTCCAGAGTGTTCAATCCAACCTTCCTGCTATCGTTGCATGGGGAAGAACCGATTGGGCCGACAACAGCAACATGCATGCATGCATGATGAAGATGGAAAGCAGGTGCACTACGGTACCAACACACCAAGAGCGCTTTTATTTTTGCGTACGAAAGTTCGAACACGAACATCCCAGGCGCACCTCGCTCCTAGAGGCGCGACAGGTTTGTGGAATGCAAGTGAGCGCTCTCAATGTAGAGCCGGCAGAGAGCCAGCGCGTTGATGATGTGGTTGATTGTGCGGAAGCAGTATAGGGTACAAACAAGACAAGAGGAGCTGCACGCCCTGTCACCTGAGCTCCCTCGATCTCGGCCCAAAGTAGTGCTCTCGGAGCTGCCGTGCAAGCGTCAATCCCCCTTCGGCAACCTTTGGTGCTATGGGGCGTTGTGTGCATGTCACATATGCTTGGTTGAACAGCAGTTTGTTCTCATCTGAGAGGAAAACAGCTTTTTTTTTTTTGAAAGGTTCGACCCGCGCGTGACTGTCAGGTCGCGACAAGGGATGGTCAAGGCCAATGGTCAATGGCCACGGAACCAAGGAAGCAAGAGAGAGAGGAGAGAGGAGCAAGGAAAGACGGGGCAGGAAGCGAGGGTGGCGTGATACCAACACAGGACGGGATCCTGGCTGTGATAATCGAGGTAAGTGCGCTTCTTGCTTTGGTGGATGGTGGGATGAATTGGCCAGGCGTTGTGGGATGCTCTCCCAATAACCCACCTGGCAAAGCTAGCACCCGTGTGCGGCGAGCGGAGATGCAAAGAGAGAGGACGGATGAGAGAGTGCTTGACTATCGCTTGGTAGGTAGGAGATTGAAGAGTGCGCACGTCTTCTAGTCGATGATGTGCACAATTGCTGGTGATGATGCGGGTGGTTTTAGTCCGCTATATAATTACAACCTGGGTGACGCGGGTTAGGCAGCGCGCTACACAGCCGTTGTTCAGCTCCCCGAAGCCCCGCCCGAAGAGCTCTTTCAGACATGCGCATCCCGTATGGATTCAAACGCGGGCGTCGACATTGGTGCATGCTCCATATTTGTGTCGTGCTTCTGGCGGTGTTGTGCTCTGTGTCTTCTGCCTCTGCGCCACTGCTGCCTCTGTAGGTACATAACAAACGTCGTCGCTGTTCCGTCTCTTGTAAAGTGTCTCCTTGGCTCCTGCCACAGCCGATCGCACGCCCCCTGGTCTACAGGTAGAAGCGAGGTTTCCACGGGTGTCTACGCGCGATTTGTCCGTGTGAACACCACGAAAGCGTAGTACCGACAATGTCCGCTCGCTTCACTGACGACTTTGGTTGCGTTCGGCGTGTGATTGGGACTGCTCTACAACAGCTGTGTTAACGTAGTGTGACCCAGCGGAGTTTTTCCGAAAAAGGAACTATTTATTATATAGTTGGTTTTACCATAACAGCAGCAGTTGTGCATATGAGAACGGCAGTACAATGAGCTGCGCAGTATCATTCGCTTTGCGATCGCACAACAGCCGCTGGTGCGGAGATTAGTATTTGAGCGTGTTTCCGCAGCATACGCGCCGGTCCCAGCCATTCGCAGCTACAGGCCTGCGTACTGAACGATTACCCCCATCATGCTCTTCCTCTCATACATATGCGTACGCTCCCGTGCAGTGAGGCAATTGCTTGTAGCAGCATCAGCAGTAGGTCATGCATGCATGTTGTGACGGAGAGGGTGAGCGTCGCAACCACGCAACACTTATGTGAGCCAAAAATAATGCACCGCATTTAGGAGACACACCACACACGCTTGTCCGTCTTGTTCACGGCTTTCTTCAGCTGCTCTTCTTTTGGCCCCAAAATCTACACCATCGACAGAGGCACCCTCGACATATCTCACCTGGTGCCAGGCAGCGCATTGTCCGAACATCAAACATTCGCATGTTTCACAATCTCCACACAATTTCAACAGCGAACGTCCACACGTGTGCGGCCTGTTTCTACGTTTCCACTCGAAATATCCCAACTTTTAGTTCTAACCATCTTATATCCCTCTCCCTGCGCCCACAGCCAGTTCGTAGTCCGACACCCAAGCTGACCGCCCGGTCTCATAGTTTTATTAGAACAAATGAATACACAGAAAGACTACTCATTCGAGATAAACCCACAGTAGTTGTAGTGTTGATACCCGCGAGGAACATGGCCATGGGTGCGGGCGGGCGTATGCCCGTACTAACGTGCAAGGGCGCAATGCGGCAATTTCTCGCGTTGAACACACCGTACACACCATTTTTGCACTCTGACGGATTGATTTGCAACCCGGTGCAAAAAATACACGATAAATGGAGCACTATGTATGTCAGTAGGGTGGTTGTGATTCGTATCACTGTTGTATGTGCACCATTTCGCCTGTTTCCGTGCTTTGGGATGTGTTTCGTTAGCAGAAGCGAGTCTACTCTCACGCTTCCTTCTCAGGGGCACGCAAAGGGATCGTCGGTAATTTTCCGCGCACGCCCGAGGACCACCAGTCACCAGTGGCGCTTGTGCTTGACGCCCAAAATATATATAATAAAAAAAGCTGGCTTTTTGCCGGTCGCCCCGGTAGCTAGTTGGTAAACCTCTAGTGGCCAGGGTCACGGGTTGAATCCTGGCGTAAGCGAGCTTTTCTTGCAAAGTGATTTTTTCTCTCAATTCCGTTCCTGGCCTGGGTGAAAAGCGCTAGTTCGTGTGCGCACAGAGGAAAGAGAGTGCTGCGCTCTTCTCGCATTGAAAATCGAAGGCAAAACACCGCAGGAGGGGTGGGTAGGCGGTTTCAGGGAGCGGAACCCCTCTGTGTGACCACGGGATGGAGTAAAGGGCACTAATGCTGTGAGCGCTGATTTGAAGTGGATAGTCGGGGACGTGCTCCGCGCGAAGAAAGCCTGCGCAAAAAAGTACAAAAAACTGCTCTGCAGTGTCGTGGAATCGGGCGGCGGTGACCTATCGCGCGTATACATATGATGATCAAACGCAGCGGAATACAGCTTTAGGACCTGCGGCAAAGACGTCACGAGCCTAAAAGACAAACATTATCACGCACACGCGAATAGATAGAAAAAAACGCACATAATGCAAAATCCCAGGCAAATTTTGCAGGTTGTTTTCAAAAACGGCACTCACCGCCGAACGTGATGACGTTGAGAGGCAACGACGCAAGCGCGATGACCATGACCCTGCCCTATGGCGTCACCCCCGGGAGGCAAGCCACCTAACTCTTTGCTCGGGAAAAAGTACAAACACAGGCAGGTTCGTTAACATTCCGAATTCATCCCAAATTATCCTTTAGCTTTAGTCGATGCACTTTCTTGCGCGCAATGAGTGCGTTTCATTTTTGGTCTGGGTATGTACAGGAGAGAAAGAAACAATAGTAACTAAAATCCATTCGATTGTCAGACTTATCCGGTGCAACTGCTGTTTACAGCAGTACATGCGGAACTTGGAATCTCAACGTGAGTAGACACGAACGGACCTTAGTCTTCTTGTTCCCACCATGAGTTCAACCGTGTTTGTGTGCTACACACCTCGGGTTCCATGTACACTCGGTCATTGGGGTTACACATTTGGTTGTCATTCGCTAATTGTGCAATGCTGCTGTCATCTCATCGATGTGCGTGATGACGATGACGTCATTCCACCTAGAGGGATGCACAGGGCGCGCTGCTTGCGCACGCATTGCTGAATCCTTCTACAAGCACCCGCATCCTCAACGTGGTTTTGCAGTGGCGTGCCGACGCGGGTGTGATGGCCAGCATCATACTGTGGATGATGTCCAACCTTACCCGAACACAGACTTCTTCCGTAGCTCTTCCTTGCCTGCGCAAAGGGTTCAGCGGTGATACATGCGACTTGTTCGCGCTAACGAGCCCCGGTGATACCTCACACATGCGTTGCAGATGAGTCCACTCTCCACTGTCGACGTTTTTGCGGTTTGCGGCGATTGTTACTCCATCGTTTGGTGTGTGTTCCACATCCCTGTCATGGGGTCAGACGGCTGGTGATGCCCGATTCGAAGTTTCGAATGACGAACCGAGTTTACTCCCCCCCCCCCTCCCGACGTGACTGAGCTGGGAAAATAGATGGAACGTACAGGGAGATGTTTGAGGCATGGAATAGAGAGGAAAGGACGGTAGCTGTAGTGGGGCATAGGAGGTGGGTTGAAAAGGCGGGAAGGGATATCGTTAGGATAGACAGACTAGGGAAGACATTTTTGAGCCACCTTTGGCAAAGTAGAAAGGA
>CACKRE030005274.1:16102-30047 GCA_902602495.3 Ectocarpus sp. CCAP 1310/34
GAACAGACCCCTGCTGGGTGTCCCGTGCGGAAGGATCATGGCGCTGTGGAGAAGGAGGGTGGGTTTCAAAAGCAGCGCCATCATATTTCTCCTGCTGTTACATTTCCGCACCCTGACGGGAACGCCGCACCTGACGACCATAGGGGTCGAGGCGCACGCAGATGGACACGTTCTTGGGAGCGTGGACGAGAGACATCACCACGGCAACTCGACGAGGCTGTTTTCGAGGGAGTGGGAGGCGATGTACGCATCGGGGCACGTTGGGTGCGACTTGGGGCGGAAACGGTACTACTGGAGGCCCTGCGGATTGGGATCCAACATCGTTCGTGAGTGGCTGCTGAAAACGGTTCTGCTGCTGTAGACAGTATTGGACCCCGGACTAAGCAAACGTTTTGTGTGTAGTTGGTTCAGGCGCTACCGGCGGGTAGGTATTGATTCCAGGCAACAGTGCTGTATTCTACCCGGACTGGTATTCCCCAGCAGTCTTAACTCTGTTTTATAGTACACGGAGCAAGGCTGAACCCGAACGTCTCCACTATGTGGTATAGTTCTGGATTTTTTGTCTTGATCTGCGTCCGTTGTTGTTTGATGTGTTGGCGATTTTCCTGGTGCACAGCACCCTCATGAACGCAACAACTCCACAAGGCAAGGGAACGCCGACCGGAGTTTCCGGCGTCTCAGGCTTCGTCGTAAATCACGTTTTGATTGCCGCGCTAAGAGTACATACGGAGCACATCAAAAGGAATCGAAGCGGTTGGACACTTTCCTGTGTGCTCTACAGAGAGGTTATCGAAGAGTCGGAAGTCACGCCGCATCTGGCAGATGAAGGGGACATATTCTCCAGCCTCTTCACGACATGCACTCACAGGTCGTTTTCAATCCCAGGACTGTACACACCCAAGGTTTTAGAAGCATCTAACATCTCGGCTGTTCCCTTTCTCTGCCCTGCGCGTTTGCAGATTTGCTGAACGCGTTCGTGTACGCCCTGACCGTCAAAAAGTGGAGTGATGTGGCTGTCATGTCCCCGCCGGGGACCTTGAAGTTCTTGCAGTGTCAGGGGGACCAGGGCCAATCGCTCAGGGGGTACCACTGCCTCTTCAGGCCGATGCCACACGTTTGCAACTTTGGGACCGAAAAGGTCGAGATACGAAGTGCAGAGCATGCAGAATCCCTTGTTTTCCTCTACCGCCTCATTGGATGCTCTCAGTATCTTTAGTTCAGCCTGTAGGTGTCCATCTGTCCAAGTCTGCTAAGGATATTACGATCCTGGGAAACGCACAGAAGAGTGTTCCCCGCCTGTGCGCGCGTTAATGTTTTGGCCAGAAGGGTTGACTGTTCCTCTTCCGTCATCCCAAAAAATCTAGCCTCACCTTGTGTAGACACGACGAAACGCTTTGCTGAAAGTGCGCCGCGCCGGGACTTGAACCCACGAACCTTGACTTCCGCTAAAACAAGTTTTGTCCTCGGCTTGTGAAGTACTGCCATAATTGCGGTGAAATGAGAGTGGCGTAGAGACACACTCCCAGACAGGATAATCGCCGTTCTGCGAGGCGTTGGGGACTCGTTGTGATTGAGTCGGGGCGAGAGGAGGCCTCGAGGAAAGACCGCCAGCCTTGACCCCTCGAATCCAGACCGTTCGCAGGCGAGCGACGAAAGAAAGTGCTGATATAAAGTGTCCGCGTTCGGCACCCAAGACGGTAGATGTATGCTCGCCGTGGGCTTCTAGAACACGTTATCGAACCGCCCCCAGTGTATCGGCTGGTACCCTGCCGAAACGGCACCTCATGTGTTTATCGGGCAACCTTCCTCCGTGTGGCAGGAGTGGAAACATTTTATGACGAGGAAGGGGGTGTCAAAGGAAGACCTCGTGGAAGCCCCTAAGGTGCACTGGCAGCGCATCCGAACCCAGCAGGCTTGGCGCGCACAGGAGGAGGCGCTAAAGGAATACGGGGTGGACACCTTTGGGGCCCTGTCGGTGAGGCAGCAGTGGTTGTCGAAAGGACCGTTGCTGTTATGGGGCATTCGTGTTCGTTGCTGGCCGTACCCTGCGCGAGGGCAGAGGCCCTAGGATTGTGTTTAGCTGCGAAGGGGTGTTGCGGTTGTGTCATGCACGATAGTAGTCCCCAGGCCCTGGGTCCTCATGTAGGGTGGGCCGGACGATGTCCTCGTTGGCCTTTCGCTGGCCGTAGGGGGCGCTCCATGTACTTTCGTTGCCGTATGATCCACACCCAATTAGAAATTGGGACCGACAAATGTCGCCCAGAGACCTAAAAACGTAAATATAGACTGAGGAGCGTTGTCCCGGCCATGCAAAAGGAGCCGAAGGTACGAACATCTAGAGGTGACATGACGACGTTGACTCGACAAGGAAGCTGAGACTCTCCTTCCTGCATGCAGGGTGCGAAGACTTGCCAACGGCGCACTCAGCACCGAGAAGAGAGCACCTCAGAGACTCATTCGCCCCCGACACGCAGGTCATGGCGAGACTTTTGTGGAAGAACTTGACGCCCTGGTTACAAGAGGACGTGCGCAAAGCGCTCGAACGGCCCGACCTAGACGTTTTCAGACGAAAGCCGTTCGTGGGGCTTCACGTCCGAAGGGGGGACAAGGTTGGGGAGGGCGAGGCGCAAAAAGTGGAGACTAAGGTGGGCCGTATGCGAGGCGCGCTCTGAACGGTGACGATGTGTGTCCAGGCTTGCAGTTGACGAATGAAGGTCAACGCTGCACCGTAGTGAAAACCGTAGGACAGAAACCAGTGCAAACAAGAGCACGCGGTTCGGATGTAGCGTTCGCGATTGAGGTTTGTCTTCGTAACTGCTGAAAAACGGGGGGGAAGTCTTCAAGAGCTACCATTACGGTGTTTCACAGTTTTTCCAAACAGTGACGCGGCTCTCGTTCGAACGCCTCGCGCTAAGCCAAGAACTCGTCTACGCAACCAGAGCAATGTTGTTCATCGAGTTGAATCTGTCAGAGGAGGACGATACAGAGGCGATTTTTTTGTGTACCTTCCAACGACGTTTCGTATGAGCGAACAACGAGAATGCGGACGATCCAGGTGTAACCCGCCTGGAAAAGTTCCAACGATTGCGACGGATCCAGCAGTACTGCAGAACCGACCCGCGCTTAAGGGCTTGGTACTTACGAACTTGAGCCTCAGAATACCCAAAACAATATTATGAACTTGACCGTAAGAACAGGTGCTCAGTCCTACCCCACAACCTATATCGTCGCTGCGGGGATACATACCCCATAGACAACATAAAAACCGAGTCTCGGCCAAGCTAAGAGGTTATTGAGTACGGACCCTGGCTGTATCGGCACCTACGTAAGTATCACAGTGTGCTGCCTCCGAGCAGGCTCTTTTCATGCACCAAGCTGCCGTCTCTTGAGGCAGGCCCTCGATCTTGCCCCTTCCTTTGTCTACAAACAAAAATGTTCCAGGAGCATAGAAACTGACAGCTTGGATAGAAAAATGCTGCAATTGTTTCGAATGGACCCACGACGGGATTCATTCCCCGTTGATGTTCGCCGCAAGTATCAAAACCTCGACAGTGGGAGATCGCCAGGATCGCCGGAAACAAAGCAGATGTCGCTAACCTTGACACGAACACGGAAGAAAGACAAAGATGCCAAACATCCCTTCACGGATGAGGAAACCTTCTCCAAGCTCACCGTCCATTCGGGCAAGCGTTTACCACTCGTTTTTGGTCGCGACGTTGACGGCAGGAGTATCTGTCTGCGGCCGCGAGATTCTTCGACAATAAAGCATCTCAAGACAAACAAGACATCGAAGCCATTTGGGTGGCGTCTGACGACCACAAGGTCGTCGAAGAGGTCCGCGCCATTGCTCGACAATACTTCCCTAACGTCTTGGACGAGGACATCGTGTGGGTATCTGGTGGGGCTCGTGGGGGCGCCGTGACTACGCACACAAAGTCTCAGGTATGACATGTGACGGTTGAAACGATAGGGTTGTGCTGAGAGCGTGACGCGCTGAGAAGGCCGGTACTGATTCATCACGTTTGGGTAGTGAGCGTTGAAATGAAGTCGTTTTTAACTTTGGAACATGCCCACCACTTGTTGAGCACCAATAGTTTTCCTGGTGAAGAAAGCCCTGGTCTGGTGCCCATTTCGGAGCCCAGTTGAGGCTGTCGAGCCTGCTTACGTCCGGAGAGCTCATGGCTGAATGATTGGCCTTCCCCAATAGCTCGGTTGTCAAAAAGCATAAAGCATATCGAAATTTTGGGCATGAATCAAACATGCTTGGCCGAATCTAGCATAGTTGGCAAAAAATACGAATATAATTTATTGGTTTGGGCATTTTGTCGAGTCCACAATAAGAGCATATAGTCGCCTAAATAAAGGAGCATATGCTTTCGAACAAACGTACTGGGTGCTACAGATGGCAAAAGGCAATGATGGCATCTACGATGCCTTTACATCCAGCGCTCGAGGGATGGGGATATAGATTACCAAAAACTCTTGGCTTGTCGAGTGCGTGACGGTGGGCACCTTGTGCGGATCCCACCCCCTTCCCGACAGGGCTACCAAGGGTTTGTGATGGTGTTCGCCGACCTGAAGATGTTGGCGGCCGGCAGCTTGTTTGTTGGCACGTACACGTCGAACGTGTCGAGACTTGTAGCGCTGCTGAGGGAAGGCATCCACGGACACGCCAGGGACTCGTGCATCAGCCTCGACAAAACTGAGTTCGGGCTGCAGTATTGAGCAGCAGCAAACGCGCTACCCTGAACACTTTTTTGGAAGAACTCTTCCTTTCGGAGATGTTTTGATAGCTCGGCGGTGGCAAGAGGAGCGAGCGCGGAGGGCTGGCGCTCTTCGTCACTCCCTCTGCGTAGGAACCTCGGTGAAAATTTCAGCTTCCGCGTCTCAATACAGAACGAGCCGTCCTCAAGACGGAACTGATCTAATCGCGTAGTGGCCTTCCGTGGGGACTGTTTGGCTTCCTCAAAGGGAACCGCGTTGTGTTTTGCAGTGTTACCAGACGCGATCGGCATCGGTATGGGGGGCGAGCAGCAGGGGGAGCATCGTGCTTTCGCACGGCATCGCCAACCACGTCCCGGTGTGCATCAGCGCTGCAGCTCCTTGGTAAGGTTCGGAGGTGGTGGAGGGTCGACATGGCGGCGACACGCGCCTCGTGCGTACGCTACTGGTAGTATTTTAACAGTTTCGGTGTCTGTGATTGGTAATGAGTTATGCGATGCGCGTCAAGATTGGTTGCTACATAGCTACCCATGGCAGTAGGGGGAGACGTACCCTTAGTTATGAAGATTGTTTGTTGGGCTACGCGTGCGAGTACTTTCCGAAGGTTGGGGCTCGTGGCACAAGTTGGCCTACCGAGGTGCAAATGTTGTCTTTTGTAGATATTGGTTTGTGGTCCTTTCTGTCCGTGCCTTGGTTTTTTGTCATGTGGTGCCATTCTCGACGGTGTTGGAGGTTACTCAAATGCAAGCGACAGGGTGGCTTTGACCGTGGTTCGCTGGAAGTATGTGGTGACGTTGTAAGAGATCTTGGAAGGGTGAACCGACGCTTGTGACAGCTATCGCCCAACGGCTCGGTTGCCAAGTTTCTTGTAGAGGGTGTTTCATTCGTGTTAGAACGGTCGATGTTGCTGCTGAAAGCTCAGGGTGAGGCTGTAGTTGAACGCGGGGCGGCTGGGAGAATCACCGCCGAATGTTGTGGTCGAAGGCTTGAGAGTTGCTCATCTTGGTCAACAAATCATCCACGGCAAGAGCATCTGCGTTGGCACTTGGTGCAATAGGAAGGTGCAGATAGCTCGCCCCGGGTCCACGTATGACGTCGTGTAGCCTGTCCTTTAATCCCCTGCTTCTTGCTGAGGGGGTGAGAATACTAGCTGCATGGCTCGAGTTCTTCCCAAGATATGTGGTGCGGATTCCACATTGAATCTGTCTTCGATGTTTTGAGTTTGTGTCTACAATAGCTCTGTTGCCACCCGCAGACAAAAAAAACTGTGTTGTAACCGTTCCGCCCTGGGGCAAGCGGCCTCTAATAGTGCAGAAAGGTCGCCCCGGGTGCACATTGACGTCGTGTTTCCTGTGCTTCGTTCCCTGTTTCTCTCTCGAGAGGGGTGGGCACGTGGCTGTGTTGCTCGACGCCTCCTCAAATCGCGGTACGTACTAGTGTACCCGTTGGCCGTCTTTGGTGGAGTGGATCCGTGTCTGTTGTGTTGCCAACCGGCAGGCGATGTGACTGTCCCGCCTTGGAGTGGACGGCGTCTTTTTCTTTTCTTTTTTTGTCTTTACTTCAAATCAGCGCTTACAGCATTTGTGCTGTTTACTCCAACCCGTGGTCGCGCAGAACGGTTCCTCTTCCTGAGGCCCGCTACCCAACCCACCCCTCCTGCGGTGCTTTGCCCTCGAAATGTGATGCGAGAAGAAGGGTGCAATACTCTCTTCCCTCTGTCTCTGCACCCTAGAAACAATGACTTTCGTCAACTTTTTTTAAGCCATGGTACACCACTACGTGTAGCCTACCTGTCCCCCGACTGGAGGAAGTTGTGCATTGATTACATATTCTCCTCTACACCTTCACCACCAAGCGTTGTACACACATCAACACGGCACGTTAAGGTAGCTCAATAAAAAACAACTTGTGGTCTGACTCTCACTTGGGTATCACCTCTATTTCCAAAGGCCCCGTCTTCCTCCGTTCGTCTTCACGATGACTGCCTGCTGATTTCCCGCGACGCATGATTCAACTGAATGAAGGGTATCTTCCAGCTCGAGCAATCCACTACCGGTACTATGTTTGGGTCAGCCACTTCGACATGTACATAGTTCCAATCAAATCAT
Organism: Ectocarpus sp. CCAP 1310/34; assembly: GCA_902602495.3. Lineage (NCBI taxonomy): Eukaryota > Phaeophyceae > Ectocarpales > Ectocarpaceae > Ectocarpus > Ectocarpus sp. CCAP 1310/34. The sequence goes on from CACKRE030005274.1 coordinate 22,933, forward strand.
CCGGTCGATCTTCAGCATGGGGTATATCGATTTTCGTCCGGTCTCAGAGAAACCCATTCCGTGTGACCTCGCGCTCCCTCCCAGCAGGCGGAATCTCTCTTGTGGCCAAGTGCGTGGCCAAGTGTGTGGCCGTGTGTTTACTGGTTCATTCGTAGAATATTCTGACGAGGGTCTTGAACAGCATCGTCCTTCCGTCTAAAAACGTTGTCTCGATCGTAATCCTTCCGCTGCATACAACATGATGTTGAGAAACAGACGTAACGTACCAACGGCATCGGGGCTGAATACGGAGTCGGGTTTTGCGTGTTTTTTCATGGCACTGAAAATATCGACATGACGCCACGGTTCGTTTCTCTGAGGCATAGCCTAGAGATACTAACAAGCCGGCTAGCAGTAAGAAAGCGGCGTCATACCTCAGGTCTTCTGCAGCTAGCATTCGATCCTCTCCGGCCGACTCGATCGTTTGTTGCCAGGAGTTCGTTGATCCCGGAATGACAAAGCCAAAGTCAAAAAACCATTCTGCGGGCGGGACACGAGGAAAACTCAACGGCATCATGAACCGTTCTGTGTACAATTCACTTGTGGAGCTTACACCACTGCAAGGTCGAGGGGAAACTCGTCGAGCTTGGGCTCATCAAACAGGCAGTCGCAACGCAGAACTGTGACGAAAACAAATTGCAACCTGATCCCCCGTAGTAAGTACCCCTGCACCACTGCTGATGTAGCAGCAGATTCATGAGGGAATCTCCTTGCGATGCTGTATCGATATAGACAGCATCGATCTTTATGTTGGAAAGGAAACGAGAAACCCGTCTCCAACAAGCCATGTCTTCATGGGGGCAGACACTAATAACGACGCCCCGAATGAAACACGATCACGAACAGTGTTTTGCAAGCAACCCCACCTTCGATGCACGCCCCGGCCAGGAACACTCTCTGCTCTAGCCGAAACTGGCGTATCTCTCCCTGGGACGTGAAGTTAATCTCCCTTGACACGGCAGAGCATTCCAGGATTCGTCGGGGGACGGTCGCCTTCAGCTCGTGGTGATACATGTCCTTGCCCCTTTCGGATCGGAAGCGGGTGGTACAAAACTGAGCTCGTTTAGTTCATACCCGATGAGACGATCGTCCTGAGCACTTTGGGGGACATCCAGACAAATCATCGATCCAAATGCCCCAAGATAGCACGTTTAATGAAGTGCGCGGAGGCTTGTGTGCCGGAACTCCCACCCAAACCGCAGGAGCACCAGCAGCTCCGTTTTTTCTTGTATCGACTCCACGCCCGCGGGCGATGACGAGACGATTACGGAAAACACATGGTGAACGTTCATAGTTGTTGGGATAGAAAAAAGTCTCAGTTAAGGTTGGAGAACGCCGAACAGTCGTTGAGACCTGCCCACAAACAACGGATCTCGTTTGTGAAGCCCCTTGGCGCATGATTCCTATGTTGAGCAACTCCAGACCAGTTCATCGATAAATATCTGCGCTTCCCCATAGAATCTCCCCATCAATACCCTTTTCCCGGCACATGTAGGAAGAACTGTGGCAGTACCGTCGTGTATGGAACAGCCTTGCGTCGTGAGTTTTTACAACTCACCACTCTCCCGACTCCCACAAGAGGCGACCTGTGTCGGCGTCTCGCATATCCATCCAATTTCTGTCCGAATGGCAGGATGGAAATGTGATGAGTGTCCATGTTCTGCAGTCGGATTTTGCAGTTAGACTACTATGCAGACCAGCGCTGAGCATCAGTCAAGTTTCCAGATCAGTTCAACTGCGTTCCCGCCACGGAAATGATGACAAGAATCAGATCGCACGCATCCACTGATCGATGCATGTAGAGGTGTAAGTAGTCGAGGCTGGGCCTCTCAAGGGTTAGTACTTCTCTCTCTCTCTCTCTCTCTCTCTCTCTCTCTCTCTCTCTCTCTCTCTGCGACCTTGTTTCCGCGAATCTTCAATATATTATATCTTATGAATTGGTTTAGTGTAGACTTGCAAACATCCTCCCGCCCATACGTACTCAGTGCATTTTTGGACGGTTCTATGCCCGAAGGCAACTAGTCGCCAACTTCTGGATCATGGCTTTTCATACCACGCCGATGGGCGGAAAGCAATCTCCAGTCTAGCATGATGAATATCGCTGTTTCTAGGTAGAAGTTGTGCGGGATACATAGTAGGAGGATGATAAAAGAGTACCTTCACGATCGGTTAGATTTGCGGACGATTCACCCCACCGAACACTGCCGAAAATCCGTTAAGGCATGCCGCCATTGAACAATACTTACGTTTACGGCTACTGACCTTCATTTGAGTCAAAGAAGCATCATCCGACAAGAAACCGCAAGTTATGTTTCTCCCCCGCCCCCTCACCTCTCTCCCCCCCTCCCTCCCTCCCTTCCTCTCTTTCTTTCTGTCTTACATTCTGAATCCTTTGACGATTGATTTGGCTTGTGGATCTTTGGAGACGGCTACCTTGCCGACATTGCCCTTATTTAGTGCCGCTTGGTATTCCGCCTCCACCTATCAACGCAGCGGTGGGCACGAGTCGATACCACCATAGTGGCGGATAGATCGTATCAGCTGGAGGTCATCTCCAAACATAAAGTTGCGTCAAATTCTCCTGAAGGAAGGTTCACTCCGGGTGGCAGCTGTCATCGTGGAGAATCAGTGTACAGGGACTCGAACAACAGACGCAACTTAATAACCGCTGAACAACCCCCTTCTGAGATTCATCTACGGTCCGTGCACAACAATTTGTCCAATAATTTCCCATGCCCAAAGTGCAACTTTTCTCTGCACACACGTGGTTGTTCGAAAATCTGAATGTCCCGACAAACGCCCTGTTTCCAGGCGCAGGGCGTGACGGAGAGTTTTTTCATTCTTTTCTTTTCCTTGACTTTTTACTTCCGAAAAAACGGAAAAACTTGTTTCGTTTACAGGGGGTGGAGTTTTTTGCCGATTCACAAAAACTCAACGGATTTGGACAGATCTCGGAATTCCGCAGATGGGTATTTTTTAATTTTTTCCAACTCTTGGAATTGAAGGAGATATCCAGGAAAAACTGGATCTAGAGGGTCAAGTTGTTTCGTTTACAGGGGGTGGAGTTTTTTGCCGATTCACAAAAACTCAACGGATTTGGACAGATCTCGGAATTCCGCAGATGGGTATTTTTTAATTTTTTCCAACTCTTGGAATTGAAGGAGATATCCAGGAAAAACTGGATCTAGAGGGTCAAGTTGTTTCGTTTACAGCACAACAACTGACCAACCGATTCCAAAATAAACAGCGGCAAACGATTCCTTCCTCTGATCAGTCTCTAGATGGGTATTTTTTAATTTTTTCCAACTCTTGGAATTGAAGGAGATATCCAGGAAAAACTGGATCTAGAGGGTCAAGTTGTTTCGTTTACAGCACAACAACTGACCAACCGATTCCAAAATAAACAGCGGCAAACGATTCCTTCCTCTGATCAGTCTCTAGATGGGTATTTTTTGTTTTTCCCGGGAAAACTCTGGTTCTCGAGATATTCGACATTTTGTCGTGCCGTGCTATCGGAGATTTTTTTGTTGTTGGGCAAGACGCTCCCACAACAAACTGGCACACGTGGCGGCCCGAACAACACGAGACACGCACGNTCCTCTGATCAGTCTCTAGATGGGTATTTTTTGTTTTTCCCGGGAAAACTCTGGTTCTCGAGATATTCGACATTTTGTCGTGCCGTGCTATCGGAGATTTTTTTGTTGTTGGGCAAGACGCTCCCACAACAAACTGGCACACGTGGCGGCCCGAACAACACGAGACACGCACGCAAGCAAGCAAGCACCATGGCACGGCCTAAGAAGAAGAAAATCGGCAAGCGCGGAGCCGATGGCCGGGCGGTTCCGAAGAAACCGAAGCCGGCGCAGTAACATGATCTTCCGTCACGCGGCGCTGATGATGCGCTCTCCGACGGCCACAACAGCGCCGATTTGATGGACGTATAGTGTAGTGATGTTTTTTTTTTTTACGTGTATAGACTACTGTGCGGAGTGTGGCGATTCGTTCACTTGAATACATTGGCGTGCTTGACCTTCGAGGGTGTTGTCGAGCAAGCGTGGTATAGTATCTGTACAAACGGAAACAGGGGGTGTCGTGGTGTATTTAGAGCAGGTGGTAGAGGGCAAGAGGGCTCTGTGGGGGCACGGTTAGGGGGTTCCGTGAATGCATAGCGAGGTATGTCTTGTTTGGGGGGCTCCGTGTATGATTTTTGCCAAAAATGTTGCATATCGCCAAAAATAACTCTGCAGCTAGCTATCGACGTGTCTCGACGAGGCAGTCACGACTATCGTTGTTTCACGTTCCATTTCATTTTCCAAACGAACGAAGTTATCGCACAAAACGTAATTGGACAAATTGTTGTGCACGGACTNCGGAAACAGGGGGTGTCGTGGTGTATTTAGAGCAGGTGGTAGAGGGCAAGAGGGCTCTGTGGGGGCACGGTTAGGGGGTTCCGTGAATGCATAGCGAGGTATGTCTTGTTTGGGGGGCTCCGTGTATGATTTTTGCCAAAAATGTTGCATATCGCCAAAAATAACTCTGCAGCTAGCTATCGACGTGTCTCGACGAGGCAGTCACGACTATCGTTGTTTCACGTTCCATTTCATTTTCCAAACGAACGAAGTTATCGCACAAAACGTAATTGGACAAATTGTTGTGCACGGACTAGATAATGGGCGCGGTCTATCTATGCCATGTTATGTGTTTCCGAAAGAAAAAGGTTGTATCGTGTAAGGCCGAAAGCTCCATCGTTTAGTTCTGGAATCCGAGACGGTCGGGTTGAAAATATATTGAACTTTGAACGTCCCCTCTTGCGGACTACCACCGTACAATGTGCGGATTGTTCCCCTGTCTCGACGCAACAACGTGACCTGCAACTCACCTCGTCGTCGCTGTCAATCTCTTTCCCACCGTCATCCCAATCATCGTAGCCCTTTTCATCGGCGTGTTTCCCCTCGCGTTTTCCTTCGTCAAAGCTGCCTTTGGACTCCATCGTTTGTGCTATCAAGAAAACGGACATGGTCGCACATGTGTACAGAGCACGTTGAAAATATTGTGTCACAAGGACGGGTAGTGGTGATACATTGGTATCCTACTGGACTCCTACTTCGTCAACATACTGTATGGTGTAAGCCCTACACGTCAAGGTGTGGTGCTGTAAGCCTCTACATGGACACGCGTGCGGTGTCAGCTTTGACTACAGCAGTGCTGCTGCACCACCGCTTGAAGGTCCGATAGCTGACACACGATAGGCCAGCGCGACCTCGTTCACTATTGGTATAGACATTCTGCGGCGTTGATGCTGGCAAATAGACCATGGAGGCAAGGGTAGCATACTCACCGCGTTGTGCTCCACCGTTCAATCTGTGGTGGCCAATGCAGCAACGTACCGCATGTGAGCCAGCTCTTATCTATTGAATCCTATGGTCCATGACTTTTTTTTCAAGGCCATGGACCATAGATTGAATCCCTCTTTTGCGGAGGAAAGTGTAACGGTCTGACACACCTCAGTCGATACGAACTCCGCATCTACCAACTCCACATCTACAAAGATGCGGCGTGTTTCGCTTTTCCGCTGGTGCTGTGTGAGGGAGTACTCAAGCACCTTACTGCTTTGCACACTCATTGCAGCGCTGCCGCCGTACCGCCGCGGGGAAGTCTCACGGTCTGAGAGACAACCGTTAGGCCTCTAGGTACATGTTAGCGTGAGACTAGCCATCAAGTGCTGTCTTCGCTACAATTTGAAATATATATTTGGCTCATTTTAGCAGCGTTGAGACCAACGGAGATTCCCCGTGAGCGAGGTGTGTCTGAGTCTGCTACAACTGAGAGTGTCCGGTGCACAAGCAATAAAGCGCAAGTATGCCGTCCTATTGTCCAATTTGCGCCGTGTCGGGCGCCGCCGCGGAATTGGCACCAGCATGCCCTCTGGCCGCCGACTTGGGAGACGAAGAAAGGATGGAGTTCCTGACATCCCATGTCGCCCCGGGGGATGTTGATGCCCGAGATGAGATGGTCGAGTTCTGGTCGAGGGTGATAGCCCACGCCTTCGAGAAAGCGGCTTGCTTGTCCCTCGACTCCAAGGTTTTGGTGACGAGCTCGCTGGACTGGGGAGGCGTGGTTGCTCCTGGGTTAGACCTTGCGATGTCGCACATGGTTTCGTCTGGAGAGCTTTTGGAGCGCAGCGAAATCGTGGTAACAGCTGTGTTCGTCGGAAATGCTACTGCTGTGTTTGTTTGTCGTCAAATACGGAGTGTAGATTGCGTCGATTGTGGTAGGCTAGATGGTGGAGTCTACTACGAACGCTGCGGCCGTGTTTGGTGTACTTGCTGTACGGTACATACCCATCGATGATGGCAAATACCACATGATACAGGTGTTCATGTGGAAGGTGAAGGGTAAACACTGGAGACTCCACCGTCCCGCATGGGGTGCTTGTGTCATCGCACGCCTGAGATCCGTTGTGTTTTGCCTGTTGTCATGTCGCTCACGAAAAATTCGTCCCAATTTTTGCGTTTACTGAGGAGCTTTAGTTTCGAGTTTGAACCTCAGAGAGAACCGAACCCGCGCTCTGGAGAGTCAAGAAAGTTACACAAGGTTGAAAGGTTGACATCCTTGGGGAAGCAAGAACGTAAAGGTTACAATGTTGACAACCTGTTCACCGGGGCGACCGGATGTACGTAGATTCGGCATGTTACGTACTCGATGTTACAGCTGGTTTTATCTACCTTTGGAGGACGGCCGGATTACGATGTTGCGCCATAATAGACAGCAGTCCGTTCACGCGTACCGGGCGTTACGCTAGTGCACATGTACACAGGTTGGGCACATATACATGATGAAACTGCTTCGTTGTGAAGGCAGCGGGATTGCGATTTTCGGTCGCAAGAAACAACAGTCCGCCGTACCGTTGGTTGTCGTCATCTTCGATGTGCCATCGACCTTGGGCTTCATGTTTCATGTTTCATGTCTCGTCTGTTTTGAAGGAGGCGGAGACTGGGCTGGCGAGGCGCTTGGTCATGGCTCCCATCACGTACTTGGCCGGAATGGTCGGTCTGGGGGGGGGAGGGGGGGGGGGG
>CACKRE030005274.1:38526-50270 GCA_902602495.3 Ectocarpus sp. CCAP 1310/34
CCCCCCCTCTGTTCTCCCTCGCGGGTGGATTGGCCGCATGTGTGTCGAATACCAAATGCAATTGCAATCGACTTTGCTGCGTCTCGCTCCCAGTTGTAGTTGGTTAAGCTCTGCTGGGCATGTTCTTTTTTTTCGCACATGTTTTTGGTCGAGGCTGGCTATTTTTGTCGCGATTTGCACCTCCGAAAAAACAGCGACATCATCATCACCCAGAGGGTGGTGATAGCACGCCAGCGCTGCGATTAGTCTCTAGCCGACTCTGCACGCCGTGGCTTGGTGCCAATGGATGAGTGCAGGGATTATGTGTTAACCCTTGGGCATGCCGCTGATAAGCGCTGCGCTTTTCCACCATGCTTTCGCCGAGGGCTCTTGCTAGCAGAAATTAAAGTGAAAGCTCTCCGCTGCTTCTGCTGCCGGCTGCTTGCTGCCCTTCGCGACGTCGCTGTCCCTTCCTCCGTGCTATGTTGTGCGTGCATACCGCAGGCTGCGGACTTCCGCAAAGGGTATGGAAACTGGCGTAGCAAGAAGTCCAAGGGCGCCAGGGGCGAGACGGGCTACCTGCTCGACAAGGAGAAGCTGCATGCCACCGATGTACATCACACGGATGTGAGTGAAGAAGTCAGGACAAGAGAGAGGACAGATGGCCGCCTTCTGCCGATCGAATTAATTCGGAGGCCGTGGCTGCAAATGCTGGGTAGTGTTGGGGCAAGGGAAGCGGGTTGTTTGATTGCATCAAGGCATTGGAAACTATTCTGGCGCCAATGGGTTGCCTCCTCCTTCCCGTCACGTTAGTGTTGGTCAAGCCTACGGCAAGGCTAAAACAGACAGACAGAACCGTTGCCCTGGCGGTGTACATATTTCTGTAGCCTGCAGCGCATGTGGATGGTTTTTACTCTGACACCCTTGTGCATGTATGTAATGTAGCCCATTCCAGGAAACTGTAGTAGTACACTGAGCAGAGAGCAGAGGGTCTGCTTCAAGTGATGTTTTTTACTCAACCCTTGTGCATGTAATGTATAGCTCATATCGGGGAACAAATGAAATGTACTTGGTACGCTACTACCAGATATTGAACATTAATAGCACAAAGGCTCAGAGTCGGGGGCAGGTTGGTCACGTAACGCTGCTGTGGACGCACTCTATTTAACTGCTTTCGAGGTGGTTTAAGCTGGACTTATAAATTGCACAGCTGTGAATGAGTGGCCGTTTAAGTTTTTTGTGGACTCTTCTATTAACATACGGATACAAACGAAATGGTGTTGCTCTTCTCCAACAAAAAAAATAAACGTCGGGGTGGCGAGAACGGCCCCGAACATTGGCACGTTCGCGAACACCAACAGCGCTTGCCAATCGGCGATCTGTTCCGCGCAGCTCTCGTTCAAGGAGCATGTGTTATGCCGCAAGCATAGGGAAACCTTTTGCATACCACCGCTGTAGTTGTGCATGTGACAGAGCAGTATAAGGCACACGGCAGATTGAATGTATACACATGCACGCAGGACACGTGCCGCCTCGGGTCTCCTTTTTTACACCACCGTCGTCTCGTGTCGCTGTCGCTGTCGTTGTTATTTTGTTGGACCGCGTGGGGTGCCATGGTGGCATGCCTCGTCGTGCCAGATTGTGATGGATGCCGTGCCCCTGACGAGAGTAAGCTCGACGGAGCAGCTCAAGCACCCCGACACACCCGGGCGGGGGTTGAGCAGGAGGGGAAGCCTCTTCCGACGCAACTCAATCATCGACGGCAACGAGCTGGACGTGAGCGGAAGGGGGATTACAGTGGTCGTTGTTCTTGTGTTCGCATTTAAGCCGTTCGGTCTCCGCTCAGTACCTTGGGCATTTTCCACACTGGTCTAACTGACGCGGACGCCTTCCGTGAGGGTAGAGGGATCAATTTTTTTTGTCTTTTCGCTGTTGGGTAAGCCTCGAGTTTGGTTCAGCCGCTTGTCACTCGTGTATTCTTGTGGGTGTGTCTTTGTGTAAGCATCGAATGCGGTAGCCGGTTGAAATGAACCAATAACATGAAATCAGTCTCTGAACAGGAACACGCTTTCGGAACGCCATGATCTAGGGCCCCGTGTGTTGTGAGTGTGGGGGGGTATTTGATGTTTTACACTTGTATCATGTTTCTCAACTAGTCCTCCGTTTCAAACAGACCCTCGTTACTGTAGAGTACTCACCCAATGGTTTCTTTCATGGCAGGATATTTTTTTCGTTCGTGTCTCCTTTTTTTTTTGTCAGGATGGCAAGGAAAAGGAGAACTGGCTCAAGTTCTACGTCAACCCCTACTCGGGTATGGCGGAGGCTGAACTGACGGAGCCCGTCGCCCTCAACCAGGGCAACCTGGAGGTGGGTTTTATCTTGTTGCGTTTCGTCTGGTGCCGCTTCGTCCGCTGCCGTTTTATGATGGCGTAGCTTGAGTGTTGAGCATATATATATATATATATTTTTTGTCCGCGCGGCGAGATGAAGGCATGGCTTGTACTGCTGTAGAATAGTAGCACGGTACACCCATGTTGGAGGCGCGCGCATGTAAGCTGTACGTTGAGCTACATGGCTGGGATTGTTGGACAGGTCCTAGCTACCACGCAACAGCGTGTGCGCTAACGAGACCCATACCCGTACTACATACGGAAATTTGATTGGTTCACGTTGCCAGCTGCAGCAGGAATTGCTGGATGACTGAGCATAAACCAGCATCCTTCCTTTTGGCGACGCAAAAGGAGTCGAAGAGGCATACTCCACGAAAACTCTGCTATGTTTTTGTTATTTGGCAAATGTTGATTTGTTTTTATTCCCATCTCGGGAGGGTATCGGCTCGATACACGTCGCTTATCCCTGAACGCCGCCCCCTCCCCTCAATGATGGTCACGCTAGAACCTCTTCGCTCGGTTGTAACCGTTGATGTGCGGCCTTGTCCTCGGCTCGAGCAGAAGGTCATCCCTGCAAGCGTCGTTAAGCCCAAGTACCAGCGGCCGGGGGACGGGCGCTTCATCGACCACTACATGTGCCACATGGGTGTTGGCGGTTTCCACAGGTGAGATAGTGAGATAGTGAGATAGATAAATTATCTGCTCGGGCCATACATCCTCCTGATGCGTCGTTCTACCACTGTTCTGTTGCTGCTGCGGACCGCTGCTTGTTCTGAGTCCACGTAGAAGGGGGTGGTTTTCGTGCTTGTTTTTCCGTCTTGTGGATGAGGATACGGTGATGTGCCTCACGTTTTTGTACACTAGACTCGTCTCCGTTTTTTTTTTGTGATTGGTCGTGTGCACGGTGGCACCAAGCAGTAGGCGCTTTCGACGTCCTTAGTACCTACGCGCTGAAGACGGAATAGAGCGCCCCGTCTTGAACATCTTTCGTCGTGTCGCCCCTTACCTACTTTTTTGTTGTTCGAAGGTCGCACCAGGCGGTGTACACTGACGACCTCCTGAATCTCGCGGCGTCACTTGAGGCAGAAAACGGGGCTCCCACAGGTGAGAAGAGAAAAGGGAACCTCTTGGGTTTATGCATATGCCGGTATTCTAGTCACCACTTTTTGGTATTGAAAGAAGCAGCGGCTTGATTCTCATACTTCCTTATGCTTCCAAAACCAACAATAGATAATACAAGTACTAGTATGGAGAACCGTTCAAAGGCATAAATATTTGGGTTATTTTGTCCTGTTCGTTTTTTTTTTTGAAGGGGCACGCGAGTTCCAATGTATTTTTCACTCGATGAGATATTATATGAATCCCATCAGTTTGTTTGCAGTGATTTTTGTCAGGAGATACTCGCGATATCTGGTGGTCCCCGCTTGTACGTACGAGGACGAGCTGTCCGTTGCTTTTTCTGCCTCTCTCTCTCGCCCTCTCTCTGCGATTCTATGAAGCACGGCATTGCTGTCAGATGGGCGTTCATATTAATCTCCTCCCCGTAACGTCCCGTCCCGCCTCTCTCTCTCCCCCTTCGTTCGTTTGATGTCGTACTGAAGACGTGAAGAAGTGGGGCATTGTGGGTATCGGCCTGATGCCTTGGGACAGCAAGATGTACAATATCCTCAAGGAGCAAGACCACCTGTACACACTCCTGTCGAGAGGGCACACGGGCTCGGAGGCCAGGGTCGTCGGCTCCATCGTTGACTTCATGTTCGCGCCGGAAAACCATCAGGCCGTCATCGACAAGGTTTGTCACCTTCTGCTGCTTGCTGCTGCTGTATATATGTTGTGGATGCTCGCATTTTGTGAAACCTCCAGAAGCCCCTCTTAAGGTCCAGCCGGCAGATACTCGTTGGACTGCTGTGTACAGCAGAAGTACTGCTTTGCTTTAGTGCCGTGACTAGCAATTGCTAGCTGTTTTTTTTTTGGTAGGAAAAAGAGTCCCACACGGGATTTGATTCACCGGATTCGATTTCGTGGTATCGACCAATTTGTTGTTAGCAGAAGTGGCCCGTGTCAAGCTTGATATCTCACGCGCTTCCGCTCTCCCATCTTCCCCTCTGCGTGGCACAGCACATGGTGCAGTGCTGTCACAGTAAGGGGTGTCAAAGCGGAAAATTTCCTATAGGAAAAAATTCGAAAAAGCGTCCCCGGATCTTGCTGATGGAAAATCGACCAACCAATGAAATTGCACGGAACCGTCGGAACCTCCCGAAAAGACCCTCTGACGCACACGCTCGAGGGCGCGGCTCGCCTGTGTGCTTGCGCCTTGCTACGGGTCACAGCACAACACCATTGCGCGGTCCCATTCAAGAACACATGCCTCATGACACACCCGAGCAGCAGCCGGGCGGTGAAGCCACGCAGACACCTGCCGCCGCCGCTGCTGCTGCTGAGAAAAATAGCAGCAGCAGCAGCGGCGGCGGCGGCGGCGGCGGCAGCGAGGTTGAGCCTGGCTCTCTTCCACAATTTTCTTACTTTTGACCAACTCCTCCTTCATTTCCTTCAGCGTTCTCTCTACGACGGTGAGGCTGCCGCGTTCGATAGCGCGCTGCGTGTTATCTTCTGCTGACGCGGCAACCATACACTGCCCCGTCCTCTCTCCAAACTTCGCTTTGTTTTGATTCAGCTTTCGCGCAGCGCGCCTCCTGCTGCCGAACGGCGCGGACCTCGATTTTTTTTTTGGGAGGGTCTGCTGGTGTGGGCGCTGCAGCCCCACTGGAGGGACAGTTTTCAGACATGTAGATCTCGTGGTTGGCTGATGCGATTCGGATGCGGTTTGTTGTGTGGTATAGCTGTAAACCCCAGGTAGAGGGCTGTAGGGTCGCTTTCGCGAGAGGAGCAAAGGTCGCCTTGGGCGTGGAGCAAATAGCCCCAAACAGCATATGTTTTGGTGCTGTTCGTCCGCCCTTTTACTTTAAGAGAAAACCTATCCTACAGTCACCTCTATTGGACCTGTGTCCAGGTGTGTGTAACGCATGAAGAGCCATACTGCTGACTGGACGCAGAGCTGCCTGCACAAACAAATTGACTTGATGTATAGTTTATTCAGTATTAACAGCGGGATTCTCAAGAACCAAAAAGAGAATCAAATCTGCGTGCCCCCCTCAAATTTTGACGAATGGACCGGACGTTCTTTTGGCCCCAAATTCCGCCGCTTTGACACCCCTAACAGTACATGCCCTATGTCACCCGCCCTCGTGCACACAGACACTTGGAACATCTTTTCTGTTCGCCGTTCGCCCGCCTCACTTTTTGTTCTTGTTCTTGTCTTGCGGTTGTCACAGCTGTCGGACGTGGAAACCCGCATCGTGTCGTTGACGGTCACGGAGAAGGGGTACTGCCAAGACGTGAACGGCGACTTGGACAGGGTGAGCATGCCCCACAGTACACCTGTTGCTGTAGCAGATTTGTGGTACAGCCTTATACTATAGCCTTATAGCGCGAGTGGTGGTACAAGCTGAAGCTGGTAGTGTTGTAATCTACAATCGAAGAGCTCGACGCCCAGAGCTTGAAGGATGATGACACCCACGCACTGTTGTATGCACAAGTGTAGTTTTTTATTGCGGTTTCTGGCATGTGTGTTGGTTTCGATGGTGGGGAGGCGTGCTGTTTGTTTCTATTATTAGGAAACATAAATACAAACCCTGAAAGACTACCCATTCGAGATATGACCACAGTTATATGACCTATTATTATTCCATCGTTGTCGTTTTGGTGCCGATCAGTGGAGTTTCAGGCTGCAGAAACGCGACTTGACGTACAGAGACCTTGGAAAAGCGGCTCGCTCTCTCTCTCGCTCTCTCTCTCGCTCTCTCTCTCGCTCTCTCTCGCTCTCTCTCGCTCTCCCTCTCTCTGTGTGTTTTCTCCTCTCTCACCCCCGTGCGCTACTCCCATCCCGACCAACTGAGACTCCCCCAAAACCCTACCTTTGTATTTGATTCAATGACCAGACGAATGCGTTGGTCAAGAGCGACTTGGACGGGGACCTCGCCAAGCCGTCTTCGGCCATCGGGATGATCGTAGCGGCGTTGAGGCAGCGAAAGAACAACGGCACGCCTTCCTTCACCGTTCTCTCGTGCGACAACCTGCCGGAGAACGGAGACAAGGTGTGTGCAGTAATTAGTCTTTTGGTAGTTACCGTTACCGTCTCCACGCGTCATACATATGATTAAGGTGCGCTACTGAAGATACTACACTCGTGCTCTCGTAAGGTGCGTTGTTACGGTGTTGTTTTGGTATGCACACGGCGCTGCTTGGCCGACGCGGTGGGATACTTGCAGAGTTTCGCTGCCCACGTGTGTGGCGGTGGTATGGGTCCTTGCAGAATTTGCTGCGCGCGTCCTTGGCGCTGGTAAGTTTGGGCTGTAGGTCCGTGCAGATCTTCTCTCTCTCTCTCTCTCTCACTCTCTCTCTCTCTCTCTGTGTGTGTGTGTCGAGAACAAATGCACTGCTCCTTCCGCCCTCCTCCCTCTCCTGCAACTCCTGCTAAACGGGTGCGTGTGTTGCGATGTCTGGTCTGTCTCGGGCGCATCGTTTGGCCGAGTCCAGATCAAGCACGTGGTGCTACAGATGGCGGGATACGTCAGCCCAGAGTTGAGGGAGTGGGTGGAGGCCAACACCACCTTCCCCAACACCATGGTCGACCGAATCACTCCCATGACAGAGGCGGAGCACATCGAGCTTGTCGCAAGGTGGGACCCTAACATCCTAAAGTAGTTAAGTTACCGGCGGTTGGTGGTCTGGAGCGGTGTATTTCATACTTGGAAGTGCATTCTTATGTCTCTTTCATCTTTGTTTTTGCTTGCCGGGTGGCAGCACTGTAAGCGAGAGAAAAATATGTGGACACGATCAAGGCCTGCACACGACGACTATCGGGGACAGTGCTTGCTTGCTTGTGTGCGAACTGCTGGAGAATACCAAGCGAAAAATGCACGCGGCTTGGGAAAAGGGTGATGGAGCTCAGGGTCTTTTCTGATTGATCCCGCTCTCCCTCCTGGAACAGCTCAGCAAAAGAAGAATATTAGTGTTGCGACGCGATCACTCGTCCGTCCGCGTTGGCGTCATCGCATCTCTGTGGCACACGTCAGGTGTGGGGCTGACAGCGTGAGGAACTGGAAGCTTTTTTGACTCGGTCGGTCTTGTATTTGTAGCGGAATGCCTTGTCGCCTAAGACTCAACACGTGCTATACATACTGTATCTCGCTGACGATAACGTTACGTTGCCTCTTTGTACCTGGGACAACACCATAGGGATTACATGGTGAACGACGCTTGGCCGGTTATCGCGGAGGACTTCTCTCAGTGGGTCATCGAGGACAACTTCTGCAACGGCATGCCAGCCTGGGACAAGGTACGTACGGTATCGTTTTAGGCATCGATATGCAAGTGTAGGTCTACGCGTTGGAGTTCAATACAACAAAATCGTGTTGGTCCACAGGTGAGGGTCTGGGATATGTTGGAAGCACTTTTTTTTTTTTTCTCTTAAAATAGTGAGCGCGTGCGGAGTACGCATTACGGGTTGATTTTGTACCGTTATTTTTCCGCCAACAGTTTTTGGGTTGCGCAAGTTGAGAGTGAGGAACTGCTATCCAGGAGATCACGGGAGTCAGTATCAAGTTCGGGTGTCCACAAGAGATTATGCCACCAGTGAGTCCCCATGACGGGCGTCAGGCATTGCTACGCGTTGAAACCTCACAACGATGTGTAGGTATGGAACGTTGTGCATTTACTTTGTGTTGCTTTTTCCCCTGCTTATCCAACCGCTTCCCCTTCTAAATTAACCGTCGACTGGCTCCGATCCGATCGATCGATCGATCGATCGATCGATCAGGTCGGGGGGTTGGTGGTTAAGGACGTGAAGCCGTACGAGTTCATGAAGCTCCGCCTCTTGAACGGCGGGCACAGCTGCCTGTCGTACATCTCGGTGCTGTGCGGCTACAGCTACGTGGATGATGCCATGGCGGACCCTCAGATCTCAGGTGCGAGTATGGGCCACGTTGTGGTTGCCGTATCGTGATGGCACGTCGGGTCTGGTCGAATCGCAAAGAGTTTGAAGCAGTACCGACAGCAATTGAGCCCACGTACTGTTGTACTGCCGTGCCATGGTCCTATGTATAGGAGGGACGATAGCGAGTCTCGTGCACACACTCCCTTCTCCCTCATTCTACCCCAGGCTCCGCATTTTTTGTCCGTGTGTGGGTTTCATAGCTTACGATCCACCGCGCGGGCGCGCGGGTGTGTAGTGTGTGTTTGTTTTGATCGTTTGCATACACTGAAAAGCGTGGTATACGTCTCACCACGAGAAATGGAGGGACTGTCGCCACAACAAACACGTAGTAGGACGGAAACACACAAAACACACAACATGTACCGCACTAACCGATGACCAATGAAATTCTTGTGTGTAATTTGTAATTTATGCGTGTTGCAGGGTTCATCAGCGCGCTCTTCCAGGAGATCGCCCCTACCCTCCTACCGGTACCGGGTGTGGACACCAAGACGTACCAGGCCAAGCTTGTGGAGCGATTCGGTGAGCTACGGTACAGCAATACCATGGTATCTGTTTCCTTGGCGTTTTTGTGGGATTTCTCGCGTTCCTCGTGCTGGAGTCGCTGTTGTTGCGGTTCGTGTGAAACGGCCGGTTTTCGTTTGCTGGTCCTGCTGTTGCGACGGTTCTTGCAACACCGTGGAGGTGTTTGGTTGGCCGATATCGCGATTGACGTTGTGTGCGTGATGGACATGTTTCGGTGCATTCTTTCGGCAATATGCATAACATGAAAGTGTTATACTGATGCACCATTGTGGTTGAATCTGCATGCCATCCCGATACCCCCCACCCACAACGCCGTGGATCTTCCAGGGAACCCGTACATCAAGGACAAGCTGACTCGGCTAGCGGAGGACGGGTCGAAGAAGATGCCCAACACCCTTAAAGAAGCGGTGAGAGTGAGCGAAGTCTATCAGTCTCTTGCCTGCACTCAAGTGCCTCGCTCCACATCTACCTGGGACAAAAAAAAAAAAACGTGGTGCACGGTTGTGCGGGATATACAGGACGGTATTTGCGAAACTGCTGAGGCGCCCAGGATAGCAATTTTACGACTTTTGCGTGCAGTATTGCGGTGCTATTGCCGTGGCGCGACGTTTCCGATGGTGCGTCCAATCATCCACCCACGTCTCTGTCTGTGTGTCTGTCAGGTAATCGAGCTGCGAGAGAAGGGTCTGTCGACCAAGGTCATCGCTATGGCCAACGCGGCGTGGATCCGATACATGACAGGGAAGGGGCCCATTTGGGGGGACGTCATCCAGGGGGTGAGCAGAGGATTTAGTCATTTGAACCGATCGCGGGCACTCATTGACGGCTGGGGAGGAACACCGTAAGTGTTTGACAAATACGCACTAGTCGTTTGGCTAACATGGTAGCAGCGGAATAGTAGCACTAGTAGTAGTAGCAGTAGTACTCGGGGGCGAGACTATGGGCAGCGAGCCCTGCGTCTAGTGTGTGACCGTTACATCCCCAAACGAAACGAAACTCAATGGAAATTATGCATCCAAATCCGGATCCTGTACTCTGTACATTTGTACCTGTAGATGTATAGGCATCAAATGGGCTTTGTTTTCTGTATCTGGATGGAAAAATAAAAAACAAAGAAGAAAACCTTTTACGGGAAATTCGCTTTTGTTCTGCAACAAAGCGACCAAAGAATCGACTAAAGCCCAAGATCCTCCACCAAAAATCGAACACGAACAAATTCTTGTGTTGTTTGTTTCTCTCAGATCAAGGACCCCCTGGCTGCCGAGTTGCAAGACCTCGCCGAGGAGGCGATCAACGGCGTAGACACGGGAGCCGAGCCCAAGCCCGAGAAGTACATTGAGCTCGTATTCGGCCAGGAGATCGTTGAACTGGAAGGCTTCATGGAGGAGATCAAGGTACAGTACAGTGAGGGGCCTTCAGTTGTGCCGTTGTTGTTGTTGTTGTCTTCACATTCAAACCGTTCCGTTCTCTCTGCCCAGTACCTCTTTGTGTCCGTCCTATAGTCTGATCACTTGACGAAGTCGATTCCCGTGGTCACAGGCTAACTTGACCAAAAAAGGTATTCGAAAATACAATGGACCCGAAGGGTCCGCAAGCCAATATAAGTTGACGTAGTGTATCGGCACTGTACTGGGCGTCGCTACTATTGAGCTGGCACTGATGAGGGCCCTTGTCTGTGCAGACTTGATCTAGTCCCGTACCAGCTTTTTGTTTTTCGGCCCTAGGCTTGATAGTGTGGTGGTATATTTAGCAAGTTCGGGGTTGACGTGTATCATCTGTTGTACAAAGCTTCGGGCCTGGTTTTCGATTTCTGGTAAAACCATATACACATCGTATTGCAACGTTACTTGCAGTTGCAGACAAAGACAGGAGAGTGACAATATTGTTCGCCGTGCATTCTCTCGTTGCCGGACAGTTTTCCGCCCCAGCTTCGGTTAGCTTAACAGCAGCCGGCGAGGCAGCGTAGTCAACACCGCCAGAAAAAATAATTACTCCGCCCGCTACTTGCTTTGACGATCATCAGGATTGCCTCAAGTCTATCGTCAACAAGGGCGCCCCTGTCACCCTCGAGGAGGTGATGGCTAGCGTAACCGCAGCATAAATCGCGAGGCCTTCCGCACTGGCCGAGGTCAACAAGTTTGGAAAAGTACCGATGACTTCACGGGGGCGACGCCGTAGTGCCGCTGGGCAAGTAATTTTCGTCGACGGTCTGTGATGGCTACGCGTAGAACACGACCGAGGCAGGAGAGGTGACGGCGCAGCCGCCGCTCGCGCGGCTTGTTCGCGCAGAGCACCGTTGGGGTGAACGGCATTGAGAGAAGAAGACCTTTGTGGTGGTGATGAATACGGTCGCTATCCTGGTGCCTGATGGACGGAATAACAAAATAGAGAGAAAACGGGCAGGGAAAGCGCCATTAGGCGCGCTCTCTCAACGGGGTTTGCAAAACGGGGTTTGCAAGTGAGGCTGCTGCAGATCGACCCGTTAGGACAGTATACTGTACCGTTGGGCGCACAATGAGGGTACGGTTTGACCAACGGCAAGGATTGGGCAAATGACCAACAGTAGCGTTGAAAGTTGGTGTGCCGGCCCACCGTAAGGGCGGCGTTGCCTGCTGCCATTTTGGTGGTGCCGAGTGATGATTCATGCTGGTCGGATGAATTACAAATTGGACATCTTGTTCCCGCTCGGACGTTGTTTCAGTTTGCGTTGTAGTTGTTCCTAGTTTTGAGGACGCGTGGTCAATAGTCTAACCGCTAAGGCATGCAAAACATCCGAGCACGCCCCCCCCCCCCCC
>CACKRE030005275.1:0-12064 GCA_902602495.3 Ectocarpus sp. CCAP 1310/34
CTAGATTTTGGCATTTAGCAACTGACATACGGTTTAATGTGAAGGCAACAACAACAACAACAACCCGCAAATTTCTTAAATTTTTCACCCCACCATGGGAATTCGAACTCACGACCTCTGCGACTAGCGGATTACGAGGATACCACAAGACCACCGGGGCGGTCCCATCTCTACTCTCGCGCTAAAGACGGATTCGCGAAGTTCTGCCGTTGGAATAGGCCTGAAGACGGCGGGTAAAGGCTCCATCGCCACACCATGCGCTAACGTGCCGCTGAAGTGCATTTTTGGCCTTCCCGAGCGTTGGGTGGTTCTGGTGTGGAAGAACTCCATACCCTACCACGTACAGGATCACCACGGCAAGGAATCGCCCATGAGAGAGTAGGATGGATCCCGATACTGTGAGATTTAAAGCCAGCTACGACGTACGCGAGCAAAGAGAAATCCCACGTGATGGCAAAGCTGAAGAAGGGTCCGGTGGCCAGGACGTCTGTCGCTGGTGCACGGCGCAAGACTGGTCAAAAACGTTCTCGGCCCGCATGGGCAGTAACAGTAGGTTCGGAGTCCAGCGAAGAGGGAGGGGTCAGTGAACAAGAGGGAGTGAGAGAGTCCAGCGAGGAAGAGGGAGGGGGGCAGGGGGAGGAGGAAGAGGAGGAGGAGGAGGAGCAGGAGGAGCAGGAGCAGGAGGAGCAGGAGGAGGAGGAGCAGGACAATCAGGAGGCAAAAGAAAAGGAGACAGATGTACGCTCCCGGCGGCGTAGACTCACTTACTCCGAAACGGCGGTGTTCGGAGTTGTTGCGAACACTGCTGTGCATAGATGGTTGGAAACTCCTACTATGTTCCGCGGTGTCCGTCGATCATTTTGTTTGGTTCTTTGTTCACGCGCGCAGAGGCGTCATGCTTTTCCGGGTGTTGAGTTCAATGAACTTTGACCATTCGAGGATAGAGTGTGTAGCGTAGTCTAGTCTATGATGTGGAACTTTGTCGTGTACAGCTTCTCTACCAACACCAACGCATTTCTTTCAGCTGTAGTGTCAGTACAGCGAACAGTCAAACACAACACTATTGCGTACCAAAGTTGAGGATACGGGCAACAAAAGCAAGAGAAAAAATGAGGGGAAAAAAAAATGTATTCTTACATTTGGCCCTCCCGGGGGGGGAGGGGTACCTAGGTGTGCGGGACAAGTTGTGCCGCACACCCTTGCACGAGAGAGAGAAAAAGCACGGTCCGGTGGGTACGTCTCAAGAAAGAGGACATCTTTGATGCATAAGTCAATATTTCCCCAGCGGGCTGAGTTGAGAGAAAAGCTGTTTGTGAAGAAAAAAAGAATACGCCTTGAGACGCAAAACTGCCGGAGGCATTGTGACTGTTACTTGGAATCAGATCCGCATGACGGCCATGCACAGAAGAAGCAACCATGTAGGTACAATTAAACTCGAAACATGGGGAGGCGTTGATAGAATTACCAAGCAAAACAAGAGCACAACGCTTCAAAGGCAACAGCTGCTGCCCCCCGCGATTGCAGTGCAGTCAGCAGAGGCTACTGCCATTACCGCCGATTCCCTCATCTCCCCCTTCTACTACCGTGCTGATACCCAACAGCAGGACGAAACCGCAAGCCAATAAAATACTGTCTTTCGTGGTGACGCGCTTGTGCCCGCAGAAAATGACAACCAACACATACGGAAACAGGTTTTGCGCCCACAAAGTGTGCCCAACGGCAAAGACACGAGTCGCCCTCTACGAACGACACAGTAAGCAACAGCAGTATTCTCGAGCCCATTCCATTGAAGACCGAGAAATTCTAATGCCGCCGCCGTGCACACGCCTTGTCTCTCCCGCTGCTTCGCACATCACTTCAAGTCGCAAGCTATCCCGCGATCTAAAGGACAGCACGTTCGCCGGCTACCAGCGGGGCCTCTCCTCGCGCCGACCTTCCAATCAACTGGCAGCACACACTGCCCCCGACAAAACAAAGAAAAAGAACGCCACTCAAAAGACTGAACATAGTAACACATCCAACAGACACACGCTTCGGATCATGTTCCCATGTAGTTTTTCTGCCCCTACCCCCCTCCCACAAAACCCGATCGACTTTGAACTATTTGTTACCCTAGGATACCTCCACGAACACACACATGGAGATTACGACCCCAAACCAAACCTATCCCGCATCGCGCCACACCCTCACACCGGGTACGGTGGCTGGCACTTGAAACACCACGAGATTTGCTTCGCTCGCTTGGTCGTCATATCTAACCCCACTCGCTCCATGTACTCCTGAGTGGCGAGTCAGGGTACGGAGACAACAACAACAACAAGATAATGTAGAGGGTAAGCTGGGTGCGACTGGCGTGCAAATGGGTCGGGTGAGGTTGGGAAGGGGTCCGTGCTCTCATCTACAACAGGAGGGGCCACGGAGAGGAAATTGTTTCGTGTCCCATTCCTAACAATTCAACGCAGGCGCAAGTCGTCGAAAAAGTGGAGAGCTTAACCCCTAGTAGTGGTTTGAAGTAATGCTTTCAACAGCGCGCGCAGCGTTACGCGTGTTTCCTTGCGATCCCTCTTAGGCAACGACAAGAGCTTTCCTTCTTCATATTGGAGTTTAAGTCTACACGTTGACCCACAGGGAGGCGGACAGGCTCGATGTGTTAATACAGCAGTAATGGAGGCGGGGGGGGGGGGGGGGGGGGGGGGGGGGGGGGGGGGGGGGGGGGGGGGGGGGGGGGGGGGGGGGGGGGGGGGGGGGGGGGGGGGGGGGGGGGGGGGGGGGGGGGGGGGGGGGGGGGGGGGGGGGGGGGGGGGGGGGGGGGGGGGGGGGGGGGGGGGGGGGGTACTCATAGTCGTGCATGCCGTAGTCGTTAGACCATTGCCCTCGCATCCCTACAAAGCCGGGACGGAGCACGCCGGGTTCTCACCGGACCAGGAGGCGGGTGGGGGGCTGAAAATAGCAGCGAAAAGGGACAGCAGTGGAGGATACAACAGAACAACGCGGTGCCTGCAGGCAGCAGATCGAGCCCTCACATGTGCGCCTAAGCGCCGCCATGTCTGTCTCTTACCATGGAGGCGTCCAACAGCAAGAACGGTAAGGCCGGAGGAGGTAAAAGAAAATAACGCGCAGACGTGGTGTACCCTACATTTGTGCGTGTGCCATCATGGAGGACAGTTTCTCGCCGGTTCTAAAAACACGCGATATTCAGGTTTACCTGGGCAAACGAGTCATTGCGGGTTATATGCACAAAACGAAGACAACAAAACATCAACAGCAGCAGCAACCACTCATGAACGCCTACCTCTACTATAAAACGAAGGCAAAGACAAAACAACAACGACAACGCAACGACGGCGACGACAACAGCAACAACAACAACAGCAACACCCACTCATGAACACCTGCCTCTTTTCTCAAAAGAATACATAGACAAAACAAGAAGAAGAACAACAACAACGCCCACTCGTGAATGCCTACATACCTCCATCGGTCGGACGTCACCGTCCCCGTACAGGTCGAGGTTATCCAACAGCGTCGGCCGGAGCAGGATCTCGGCGCTCGACTCCGGGTACCCGGCGATGTTCTTGACCCGATTGATGACCATGCTAGTGAGGTCGTTGTGCATGGTCGGCTTCTTGAACAGCCTGCCCAGAAACGGAAGAAGGGAGGCGCTGTTACTAGCCAGCCGACAGACAAGACAGACGGACAGACAGATGGGCATACACAGACAAAATACAAGAGATCGAGCAAAACAAAGAACGTCCGCCGCAAGAACAACAATTGCCCCAAACACGGTAAAAACGCACACGACGTGCGCAACAAATAGCACATACCTGTTGACCGTCTCCCAGAACTTGGGCGTGTGTCTGCGCACGTAGTGGTGGGACAGCACGTTCCTCGTCGGCGAGTAGATGTCGTAGCCCCACGTCCACATTCGGAGGCTCTGCAGGATCTCCTCGCCCATGAACACCCACGGCACGTAAGGGTCGAAGGGCACGTCGGCCAAGAAGCTCGAGTGCGCGAAGAAGAAGCCCGCGCCGATGAAGGGGGCGGGACTGTCGTGATGTCACGCCGCCGTCGTATTTGTTTTTGTCCCGCGACGATTGGTTTTTGGTTTGGTTGTCGTGCACGGCGGTGAGGAGACGGAGGGAGGGGGGCGTTGGAATGAGGAAGAAGACGAGATCGTCGGGCGCGGGGGTGATACATGACTGTCGGAATCTTGGAAACTTGGGCCTGTTGGTTTTTGATTGATGGTTTCTCGAGCTCACGCTGATGCCACGAGCGGGTGAGAGATGCAGGGAGGCTCGGTTTTTGTCTTTCATTTGCTTGTTGCGTCTTCTTGTCGGGTGGTTGCGATCAACTGGGTTTGCCGACTCAAAATTTTGACCCGTTGCCGTGCACACCACAACTCCACAAGAGGGGGGGCAGGAACCGAACCGAACAATGCGTGGTTCATCCCCCTAACATAAGATGCGCATGTGCATTCTTCACGTCTCATTTATCTTTCGTTCTTGGCCCTTCCAGTCGCGACGAGGCAGAAGAAAAAAAACAGTAAAAAGGAAAAAAGAAAAGCGAAGGCATCACTCCAGAAATGCACTCATGCATCCGCCACCCCACGGCACCCGCCATCCATGATGCATCTCATCTCACCAGGGTCTGACCGGTATCTGCTTGTCCTGCTGGAGACCCGCCGTGAGCCGAATAATGTCGTACTCGACGCTGCTCTTTGCGAACTCGGCGCCGCATATTCGGTACCCCGGTTTGTCTTCGAAGTTCGCGCCGACGCTCGGGGGGTAGTGCGACAGGACCGACATCGGATACGACGGGGTGCTGGGCACGGCATGAAAATCACGCAGGAAGAAAAGGGGCATCAACACTAAAAAACTTCGTGTGCGCAACCAATTCTCCAGCCGAAAGTAGGAAAAATTTAGGTGCCTGTAGCAATATTTTACGAATAATTGAAACGTTGTAGCCCTTGCGTCTCCTCTCCCCACTCCCACTTTGTGCTCCTCCTTTCCTTCCCGCCGATCCTTTCCCCTAATCACGCCGGGAAGGCACTCACTTGTGGATATCGTTCACGAGCGTCGTGTCCCAATGAGGTACGAACAGGCTGTGCGCGTCGATCTGCATGAAGTAAGTCTCGCCCATCCAGAGCTTCGACGCCATGTATCTGAAAAGCCGGGAGACGTGAAAAGGCGGCGGTGGCAGAGGCAGGTAGCAGTAGCAGCAGCAGGAGCAGAGCAGCAGGAGCATTACCACGGATGAACAGCACAGAAAGGGACAACATCAACTCACACCAACGCGGGCATGCAAAAACACATCACACGGTCCGTGCCCGTGAATAAACTACTTGCTTATTTTAGTGTACAGCGTTGTTGATCCTCACCACGTCATCATTGCAGAAAGAGCGGTTGCTGTCTGGTACTTATTATCCTGTCTTCGACGTAAAGAAAACAATCCTCGGTGGCAAAAGGCTCAAATCCCATAACTTGGACAAAATATCTCCATTGCTACTCGCAGAGAAGCAGGATTCCCAAACGTGGGCAAATCAAGCTGCACCTGTCTGGTCACTCTGTAGTATGCAGCTCTGTTGCAGGAAATGTTTCGGGGAAAACCATATATCTTGGACCATTGGTACGAGACTCACGAGTCTAATGCGTACCCCTGTCCAATCCACCTTGAGCCCACAATCACCATGTCAGCTTGAGGTTGGGTAGGGTGCTATCAGATGAGGGTTTTGTACCAGCAAGAGCCGCCGCAAGGCATGCACCACAGCCGAAGGGGATGGGTTCAAGTCTTTTCAGAGGATGGGGGGAGTACCTACTATCATTCTCGACCGATACATACGTTGCCCCTCTGTAGCCTGTTGTTCAACACTCGGTAACGACCGCGAATGTGTGTGCACAAGACCCATGCTTATTTTCGACCGCTATTGTACTTAGCCCATTCCGTAGCCGGTTGTTCATTTTGTACTGGTACTATATTCTCTCTAATCTTGTCACCTCACCTCGCCACCGCCGGCCCCAACGCCTCCTCCTCCTGGACGAAAAAATCTCGCACGTTGCCCGATTGGCAGAACTGCGCCCCAAGCTCCGTAGAGCAGAATTCTGCAATGGCAAGCGAGAGAGAGACATCGAGAAACAGGCACAACGAGAGTGATCCCATCAACTACATGTTCTCTAATGCGCTAGTCTATGACATCTTCGATGGCCTCCGAGTGTCCAGGGTCAGGGGTTCGGAACCCGGCGAAAGCGAGGTTCCGTTGCAAACTGTTTTTTTTTTCTCGCTTACGTTCCTGGCCTGGGTGGAAAAACGCTAGTTTGTGTGCAAACAGAGGGAAGGGAGTGCTGCACTCTCCTCGCATTAAAAATCAAAGATGAAGGGGTGGGTAGGGGGTCTTACGGAGAGGAATCCTGCTGTGTGACCACGGGTTGGAGCAAACGGCACAAGTGCTGTGAGCGCTGTGACGGCAAGACAAAAAAAGTAAAGAGATGAAGAAGCTAGAGAGAGGGAGAAAGAGGCCGAGAGACAAGGCAGAAAAGGCAGACGGACGTGCAACTCATCTACAACGCAAGTCCACCATCCGTGGCCGAAGTGGCTGAAGGCGCAGGCCACGTACCCTACAGGGATTTGATTCACCTATCCCCCCCCCGGCCCCGCCGACAATCCACGGCAATCTCTCACCTTCGTAGCAATTTACATCAGGCTTCATGTCCTCCACTACCCCCCCCTCCAAGACTCCCGTTCGGCATTCCGAGACGCAGTTCTGCGCGGGAGGCAGGGAAGGCCGTGAGGAGGAAGGCCGTGAGGAGCAAGGCCGTGAGGAGGAAGACCGTGAGGAAGCGAGGAGGAAACGGCCACAGACGGGATCAACAACAGCAGAGCGGGGGTTTCAGACACCACCGATCGCGTGCATGCGTGCAAACGCTTGTGTTCGTCGTAATAGCTGACAATGGGGTGAATGTTGCGTATTTTGATAATGGCGGTTTATCGACGCCTTCGCCTCTTTTGGAGGGTGGGAACCTTAAGTTTCTTCCGAGCAAAGCAAAGCAAAGCAAAACAAAGCAAAGCAACACAAAGCAAAGCAAAGCAAAACAAAGCAAAACAAAGCAAAGCGAAGAAATCTCCTCGGGATATCGACACCGGCAACTGCTGTCGCTACCCCATAATTCCGTGGAACGCACCGCCCCTTGAGAGTCCGATCTGCATCCATCCATCATTTGTGACGAAACACTCCGGCGAATCGCTCCACCTTCTCCTGCTTGCTGCTGTCGCCGACGCCTACAAGCGCCTTCTTATGTCCCGAAAAGCACAATGTTCAACAACGACGACGACGACCACAACGAACCGCAGCGACAGACAAGAAAAAAAAAAAGAAGAAACGGCCATCACACCTGCTGCACCAAGCCGATGTACAGGAGCTCCGGGTGGTCCGCCTTGGAGTACATCTCTTTGAGGGTCGTCGGGCAATTCTCGTCTCGATAGGAAGCCAGGCTCACGAAGATGCTCTTGTCGTCGCGTATGTCAAACAAATTCTGCCCCTCGCTCGCTCTGGAGGGGGGGGGTGGGGGGGCACATCAGAAAGAGTGGCGCCCGGGGGGGGGGGGGAACTGGTTGACTTCAAGCGTTTCAGCCCACGTTGATCATAAGCGTACCTTTCGAGACCGGGGTCCCGAAGGTACGCTCGTGGGAGGTGAAGCGTGAGGATGACGTGGTAACGGACGGCTAAGTCGTGCCTTGAAAACGAGCTTTCCCTCCGGTGGCTCCGAAATAGACCAGGAGGAGGAGGAGGAGGAGGGGGAGGGTATGAACAGAAGGTTGCGCTCCTTGTACCGGCAAAACGAAAGAGAACGATTCGAGCATGTGCCGTGAGCTGTTGTACGCCTACCACGAATACCCAGAACAAATCTTGACGTGCACCAGTACTAAAGTCTAAAGCGGGCACACGAGTGCTAACGGGCGGCTGCTCTGGTGTTCCTAGCCGCGGATCGCCTTGGTCCGCGTCAAGATTTGTCCTGGGTATTCGTGTATGTGCCGGTGTCCGGAAGGCACAATACAAGCTGGGTTGTGTCCACGACTCAATCGACCACATCGACGTGGCTGGCTGGCTGGCTCAGCTCGCTTGGACCCACAGCGAAGCGCGGGAGTGAGTGGCATCCCGCGAAGCAAAGAAGACAATCACAACGCCGCACAGACAGACCCGTTGCAAAATGCTCGCTTGCTTCCCTCCTCGTCCCAATCGATCCTCAAAATCGCAGCACAGATCACCCATGAAGACCTGGAACGGTCCATCTCTGCCGCTCAAAACCACCCCTCCGTGTAGACTACAGTCTAAATTGACGCCAAGGACATCTCGTCTAACGTCAACAGCTACAATAGCAGGGCCGTTTTCATAATGAAACCTCCGCACACCAGCCCCACCTCTCGAAGGCGTAGTGACAGACTTTCCAAAAAAATTACTTCCATTTCTTCAGGCATAAAGCAGAGCAGCCCTACGACAAGGCGCAAGCAGCGTGTTGGTACCATGCACACGAATCGAATCCCGCGCAACGCGTTGCCGCAAGACGATTAACTGCACGGGGCGTGGGAGAAAAACGCATAACTACAGTAGCACATCGCTCACCTATCCATTGGAAGCAGCCACCTGTCTGTGGCAGCCTTGTACAGATCCCAAACCTTTTGCGGGTCCTGGTGGAATCACCAACAAACATCGCAGGAGCAGAAAAACGTCCACCCATGGGAGGCAGGATGCGAATTGAACTTAAACAGCGTACACCACCAGAAGGAGAAAATCATGAACACAAACGCGCGAAGGCTAACGTTCATTCATTGGTCAGCCGGTCAGCGCGGTCGATACTATTCAAGGGAAGCACGCACGCACGCAAACACGAACGCCGCTGCAAAAATTAGCCGAGTCTCGACAACACGTACCGCAGCAACAACAACAGCGAAAATCACAGCGGAAACACAGGCCCGAGTCAGCTCAAACCACCATGGTACCAGGGCTATAAAGAGCAAAAAATATACAAGAGCTACACCGCCGTTCGTCCAGTAGGGTAGCTCTGCAACACGCAGAACCCAAAAAAAAAAGAGACCAACAACCTCGCACCTCATGTCAAGGGTCGTCGCACCCAAAAAAAACAAATTACGCCGTAGTACAAGACAAAGTCCCTCCCCTCACCGGGTTCTCGATAGCTTTGTACACCCTGTCCAGCTCGTCGAGAAACGACCGCATGTTGTACACAATCGTGTCCATGCTTGTCTGCTCCCTCGGCCGGTTCTTGTCCGGTCGCGGTCTTCTCCTTTGCACTGGCGTGTCAGGCTTGTCCGTTTACGGTTACGGTTAATTAGGGAGCGCGAAGAGGGGGGGGGTACTCAATGCCACGCTTGGGGAAGTCAGCAGCAGGTGTGACACCAGCAGCCGCTTGTCAGGTGGCTCTTGCAAAACACACACACACAGACCTCATGCGCGCGCGAGCAGCCCCCCCTCCTCCCCCTCCCCCTCCCACCTACAGCGTTTTTTCGTTGCTAGCTGCACTAAGACCGAGTTCATCGGCCAGTCGGCTAGATAACGCGACGTCCTTTCATTGGCCAGTCGGTTAGCGGTGTGTGTGTTTGTGTGTGTGTTTTATATTAGCATCGACCGCGCTAACCGGCTGACAAAATGAAAACAAGTCAAGTGTGTGCGTGTATTCGTCCCATATGTTCTGGCGCGCGCCAGTCTACAGGTCTTGCGGCGTGGTCGATGGAAACAATCAAGACACAACAGGCACACACCAATTTATCCCGACTTCCGCCCCCCAACTCCGTTGCTCGCTCGTCTAGCGAGTTGTCCTCCTTGCGGTGAGGCGAAATCGCCTTGTTGATGTCGTGCAGCTCCTTCGGGACGAGCCTGATGGTCAACTGCACCCACAACAACACCAAACCCTGCGCGAAAGTAAAAAAAGACGAGAGACGGAATGGAGAAGAAAACAAACAGTGCGCAGACGAGGGAGAGAGCCCAACCGAAGGAAGGAGTGAAGATTCTGGTGTTCAAAATCGGCAAAATGATGAGCACTGCTCTACACAGCGAAGCCCCTGCCAACACCATTGTGGTTGCCAAAACCTGCGATGGATCATCTACAGAGTATGACAGTAAAACAGGAGGTTTTATCCTACAGCAAGATTAAGATTGACTGACAGCAGCGCCCGACAACCGGAAAGAGCATCCGACCCTTTCGCTGCCCCGTACCCGTTTCACAAAAGGCATAGACTGGTGTGTTGTTGATGTAGTCGGTGTGGAGTGAATGCGAGTGTGGCATCGTAACTCGCTTTGCTCGAAGGCACTTGACGGGATTTCGGGCGGGGTGCAGTGTGCGGTCCCAATGCGGGTCGACTCGCTTCGCTCGAAGGCACTTCTTCACGGGGTTTCGGGCGTATTGCAAGTGTGCGGTCGCAGTGCCATGTGACTCGCTTTGCACGAAGGAACTCAACGGGGTTGCGGGCGTGGTGCAGTGTGCGGCCACAGTGCGGATAGACCTGCACGTACTCAAAAGGCAGTTCATGCGCAGGCAATGTGATGTCCCCCCCCCTCTCAAGGAAATCACTTTGTGCACTGGTGTGCCTCTCTTCGTTCGTAGACACTCGGCTCTATGGGACAAGAGGATTATCAATCGTTCGAACGCTCAGCAAGTACGTGCATACTCCTTCTCGATACGGCTTGCCCCACCCGAACCGTGGTACAGTGTGACCCTGGACGGTTGTAGTTGTACGAAAAAATACACTGAAAAGTGTAGTACTCCACATACGCTGAATAGTGTAGTACACGTCTCACCACGAAAAATGGGGGGACTGTCGCCATAATAAATAGGACGAAAACACACACGCACAACACTCCAGGCCATACACCCGCCCACTCGCCTGGGGCATTGTACGTCTGTCTTTCATACCACAGAGTAGCGTACGCAACTAACTCCCCTACCCCTCACGTCAACCGCAGCTGCCGCCGTGCTTTTTGTCGCATGTCGGCGAGAGCGTTGATGGCATCAATGGGCGGTTGGAAAGCCTCCTGTAGGAACTCCCTCGCTAACTCTCTGACCTGCAAGACACCGTCTGGTAACACGAGGAATAGGCCGCCGAGAGTTTTCCCCCTGGAGACGGCTGCGTACCCCTGCCCCTGGGCGAAGAACCCTCTAGAAAGAATCCACACGGTCGCCCTTTCGAAACCTACCCTTTGCACTCTGTCAACGGTGATACAAGCAGCGACCATGAAAGGCCACTGCTTAACGATGTAGGCGCCGCTGACCGCTACCCCCCTACAGCAGAGCACCCATTTTTTATCCTCGAAGGAGGTCTGTATTTTGACGGTGTTGTCCTTCCCCTTGCCCGTCGTGAGCTCAACCTCGACCCACGCCGGGCGTTTCCAGCATAAGAGGAAGGCACCCTTACAGGCTAAGTTCTCCGATAGAGGCGTCGTAGCGGTAATCACCGAAGATATCACCGAGGAAGGTCTCCGGGTCGAAGGAGGGCTGCGGCATAGAGCTCATGGCATCAAGGAGAGTAGAAAGCAAGCTCGTGCCGAAGAATTGCAAGCAGAGGAACAGCAGCTACCCGAGCAGCTGTACATTAAAGTCGGCTACGCACGAGCGTCGGCGGCAGCAGGGAGCGGCCGGGCAGGAGTAGAAGAGTGTTGCCTGCTGGGGAGAAGGCACTGCTGCTGTGGTGTGGACCGGCAGACCGTTTGAATTTGAAACACTCCCTCCCCCAGCGGCCCGGCCTACCCCCCCGGTGTTTGCCATCGGGGTTGGGTTTTCGTCGCTTGGCAATGACGTTGTAAAACAAGCCCCCCCCCCCGCAATCTAGACTTGAGTGGGTTGGCGCTGTTGGCAAAGCGCTGTAAAACACGCCACCCCAAATACAGCCCCCATAGTATGCGCTACCAAAGACGCGTGACACATGGACGAGCGGAGTGAGGATAGCTGTTTACAGAAACCTCACAGGTTGAGTATTGTATTAGATTGCCGAACACATAGACGCGTTGAATGATTATAGCTGTATGCTGAAACCTCAAGGGTTGAGTGAGGTTTGAGATTGC
>CACKRE030005275.1:16993-31000 GCA_902602495.3 Ectocarpus sp. CCAP 1310/34
CCCCCCCCTACGCATGAAGAATATATAAAAGGCGGGTATGCCTGGTTTCCGTGCTCCCGCAGCAGTTTGATTCTTCCGCGTCGAGAGAGACAGCATGATGATGACACGAATTTGAGGAGAAAGAGAGACAGAGACAGAGAGAGAGCCATACACACAGAGAGCGAGACGTACGTGCAGCAACTGCACTTACCGTAGGTTATGTGTGCGCCTATCTATGGTGTGTGGTTACACCTATCCATGTACACGCTTAGAGGAGAGGGTTGACATTTGGACAGGTGGTGCTACTGCTGAAAGCTGCTACGCTACCATGTTGGCTGCTGGCAGTGCGTGGGTCCTTTAATCCGTTCCATGCCAGAGTGACGTGGAAGCGTCTGTGGTGCATGACACCATTCGTAATAGCGATGCAGGCGAGCAGGCTGGTGGCTATTAAGGTAGCAGGCTGTTCGTTTCTTGCTGCTGCTGTGTTGCCTGCTGCTGCTGCTGCTGAAGTGTTGTATAGGCATTTCGTTTTACGGGGACGCACCTCCCGCAGACCAGGTCACAAAGAAGCGACATATATGTCCGTAGGTGTTGCACCTCCCCCCCCCTGCTTGAAGATTTTTCAAGTCCGGGGCATGCAGTTGTGCCCTAATCCAGCAGCAGTTTGATTCAGTCGAGCAAGTCCGAGTTGAGAGCCGAGAGACACAGCGTGAATTTGAGCAGAAATTGAGAACGAGAGAGATACGTGCAGGAAGTGTTGTGATGACGATGCCGTATGTGTGCGTGTATGCTGTGTGTTGTACCTGTCCATGTACACGCTTGGAGGAGAGGGTAGATCCACGCTGCCCTGTGGTTCCTAACCGAAGCACACAGCCATCACACAGCTGCTACGAACCTACACTGCTTGATGGGTGGCAATCCGTTACGTGCTAGCTCATGGCAGTAGCAACCGTCTGTATTACAGCAGTAGAAGCCTGCAGCCGGGCAGCCTGGCAGCAGCCTGGCGGCAGTTGTGTATGTATGATGGCTGCTGCTAGCTTGTTGTGTCAGCTCTGTTGTATTTTCTGCTGCTGCTGATGTGTTGTCGTTTTGGTTTCCGGGGACGCACCTCCCGCAGCCCAAGTCACTAAGAAGCGTGGTTTGCTTGGTCCACCCAAGGGTGCCGGGCGGGGGGGTAAACCACCCCCCCGGACCCCCCCCGCGTTGCGATGCTTGGTTCGCCTCACGCGTGGTTTGCTTGGTTCTAGAATATATTTCCTTACTTGTAACAAGAGCTTGACTCTGTTATGTGGTGGTACCTTGTGCTATTCTTCTAGAGAGCACATGATTTACGCGGCGATATACGACAGCATCAAAACGGTACGCCGCCACCTATACACCAGCAGCCTGTACCGGGCAAGGAACAGCAGGGGAATTTTATGTCTCATTCGGACTGTGTGGGTGTTGGTCGAGTGTGTCTAGGGAGATCGTCTCTGCGGTTGGCCACATCTTGTACTTGCAATACTATCTCCGCGTCTACAGTGTTCCTGCTGTTACTGCTGCACAGGTGCTGACCAACTGTGTAACCAACTGCAGGTTGCGATCTGGTCAACCTGTATTCCCACGCGTGAGTCTCGGCGTGCGAAGACGAGAGCTCCAACAACAATATACAAAACAGCAGTAGATTCGAGTTGTAACAAATTTCCGCAGATTACACATTTAGTGCCTTTTCCCAGGGGTTCCAACACGTGGTAGAGTTAGATCCACTCTCAACAACCCTCCCGAATCAGGCGGGCTAAAGGTGCGGCCACCGGACGGGTGCGATCCTCCGACTCTCCCCGAAAGGGGGGAGGGAGCGTCCATATCTACCGTTGCGGGTGCCGTGTCCATGTGTGCACATGTACTGGACCTCCTCTTGTCCACAAATTCCGATACCGACAATGCCGTTCGGGTTGGGTGCGCGTAGATGTAATGCTAGCGTAGCGGGGGGGGGGACGCTTTCATTCGCCACATGCATTTGTATACGTTCACTACAGCATTACCTCTGGCACGGTTGAAGGTTGAGGGCACAGAGCGGAGTGGCCGAGGAGCGGAGAAACCGGATTGAGAAGATGAACTTTTCGACATGTCTGTGTGCCGTGGATCAGACCCTCTACATCTTTCTGGGGAGGGCATTATGATACGCTGGCTCTTGATCTGTTCAATCGAAGGCGAAACCACAGAGAAATGCAACCACCCTCTCTGCCTGGGCGGCTTCGACATGCGAAGAGTCACACGTCCTCACGCAACGTAGTATAGTAACCTCCAGCCTGCCGTAAACAGAACATCATCACACAGCTCCTTCTCACCGCACAGACGCAGAAGGCAAGCCATGTGTTTTTCGGCTTGTTCCCTTTGACTCCCGCCCTTCCGGCCCTACGCCCGGCATTAGATCTCATGGGCTGCTGCTGCAGCTTCTGCTGCTTCCAGTAGTGGCTGCAAGGATGCTTGGCTTGAGAAGCCAACTAGATCCCAGCTGGTGGGGTGCGGACGGACAAGGGAGCCATTGGCTAAGATTCATTACCTCCCACACAATGCCATGTTCCGATACGGCGGAGCCCCTGGCCGCCTCCGAGGTGGGCGGGACAGCAAGTCAAAGTCCTGCAACGCCAACGAACATGGTGAGGGTGCTTAGTTGTCGGTCGTGCAAGAGTGTGTCTCCCGTACGGGCGTCTTTTTTTACTGTTTGGCTCTTTGGTCGTCAAATTTTCAACTTCTACTCAAGTTGCTCGACCCCCCTCCAAAAGATCGGCGCGTGCCGCCTTCGTTGCTCTTAGCAAGGCCATCGGGGCTAGTCTATACCTGTTGCTCGCGAGGTTCTGAAAGGTCCACTTACCTTTGCATCTTCTCCAACTTCATTCAGTGTTTCAAGGTCCTTGTGATCACCTGCAGCAGTGTATGCTGATGTACCTGTTGCACAAACGAACAGCTATGTTACCTACGGGCAAACACAGCCGGCCTGTGAGCTAACACCAACAGTCGCTATACCCACGCCGTATGTAGTACAGCAGTAGTACATACCCCGTCGGCGTATCCACTCTCTCATGTTTGCGCAATCGAATCCGATCGCTGAGCTCTATAGCGGTCGTTCCCCTAATATTTCGCAATTCCTTTCCCTTTCCCCCCACTCTCTCCCTCGTTGTTACTTGCCACTTTGGAACCACCGACACACCGCGCTGCAACGGCAGCTTCCGCTCTCGTTGCTTAAGACTGCCCAGGGCCAGCCTATGCTGGTGGAGCTGAAGAACGGCGACACCTACAACGGGCGACTCGACAACTGCGACAGCTGGATGAACATCAAGCTGAAGGACGTTATTTTCACCTCAAGGGTAAGGGGGGACGACGGACGGACGGTGTTTGGCGCCAGCGGCGCGCCTTGCTGGTTTGTGTTGCCGTAAGGACGGCACGGTGCCCCGAAGCGTGTACCGTCTCTTTCGAGCTCCATCCTCTCTTAAACCTGCTTGCTTCATAGAAGCGCACGAGGACACGTCCCCGACGGCTGAAAGCGGACAATAAGGAAAGGAACGGGAAAGACAGTGCAAGGAGGGCTGTCGCATCCGAACCTGTGCCCCGCGGTGTCCTGTCGTTGTTTGCCCCTTGTCGCCTCTCACAAAGCACTCTCAAAAGTCGCCAAGAACCTGCTTTTTCCCTCTCAAGCGTCCTCTGCACTCTCATGTTTCTCTTGCACGTCGCGCAGCAGTCTCAACTCGTCCCAATCACTTGCCGTGTCTTCGAACCTGACCTCTCCTGCACTTTGCATAGCAGTGCCGACTCATTCCATCACTTGCCTTGTCTTGACCCTACACCTCGCGCCGCCCCACGCCTCTCCTCTTTATAATATGCATAGGACGCGGACAAGTTCGTGAAGATGGTGGAGGTGTACGTGCGCGGCAACAGCATCAAGTACGTCACGATTCCAGAGGAGGTGTTGGACATGGTGCAAGAAGAAGACCTCTCCAAAGAGAGTGAGTTGACTAAAAAAATTACGTCTTCTGTTTCGTGTTGCGTATTTGTTTCTTCAGCACTTGGGAACGTCGGCAGTTCGTGCACGCGACTGCCGGCCGTTTGTCCGCCGCAGCCGGAGCCATCTGTCTGTTCCATTCTGTTTCGGCATTGCAAAGCAGTAGTGGCAGCAGCTTTGGACGAGCTGGTTGTACAAGTAGAGCATGTTGAGGACTTGAGACACGGCCATCCGTTCTTTTTACCTAGAGGCCCGATACTCAAACGGCAGCTGTCTCTGTCTGATTCGATCCATGTATAACGTCGGTTGCGACGAGAGGCGCACATGTACTCCCACGCGTGCTTCTTTTTCACACACGCCCACTCCTCGATCTCTCTGCGGGATTATTTTTGCAAAACCACGCCGTCACAGAGCGCGCCATGGGCGGGAGAGGTCGCGGTCGCGGGCGAGGCGGACGGGACGGAGGCAGGGGCGGCGGCAGGGGGCGGGGCGACGGGAGAGGTCGTGGCCGCGGGCGAGGCGGGCGGGACGGGGGCAGGGGGGGGGGCGGAAGGGGGCGGGGCGGAGGCAGGGGTGGGGGCAGAGGGAGAGGTGAGGGGAGAGGTGCCGCCGGGCGGGGAGACGGCGGCGGGCGAGGTGAGTGAAGTTGGGCTTGATCTCTCGAGAGGGTGGTATGCGAGGGTGGGAGAGACACTGTACATTTTCAGGGAAAATGGGAGGGAAAGTGTTACCGGGAGCTGTACGTGGAGCATGTTTCCTGGCCTTGACATCGGTTCGTGTTTGAGGTGCTACGGCGATTGCTGAAAGACATGTTGCATGAGGTTCGATACAGTCGCGAGTGCGAGTACGTCTCTCGTTGGGTATTTGAAAAGTGCCCATGTTAGCTTTAGTGTTATTTGGGCGGTGTTTTGCATAGAGGCGTGTCGGGACACGATGTTGTGATGTCCGTGTCTGCTTATCAACTCCAAGGTTTACGGCAATTCGTTTCTCAGTTCATTCGGAGAGAGAAGTATGTATTCCGCGATGGTGGGCAATATATGCGGCAGTTTTGCCTCCATTTGTTGGCCTTGTTTGACCCCGATGGAGTTCTAGACTAGTACAAGCAACACATTCACGCTGGTCTACTAGGAGGGCTTTGCAGGGGATGCGCCACCCCTCTCGAGTGTACAAAACGTTCGACGACGCATCTATTGAAATTGTTGTGGTGGTCCTATTCCTAAGCCCCTTAACACGAAGGGCCGCATCGGTAACACACCCTCCCCGTCACCCGCCCGCGGCAGCTATAGATGACGCTGCGCACTTTTCGCCGTGCGGGTGTGTGCTTTTGACAATGTGGCGTCGACTAATACCGAGCGAGTGCCCACCTGCGAAATCACTCTCAGTTCTGTACACGCCCGACAGGTTTGTTTGTACGAAAAACGAAAGAAACGCCTTGGGGTGCTGTCGACAACGCGCGATCTCTTCCGCGGTGCTCCCCCGCCCGCGTGGTTTTTGCCCATAGATAGCTGCTCACCCGGTTTTTGTCGCTCTCTCCTTTCTTCGACGTTGACGATGGGGTGCGCTGACACTGCTGCAGGGCGGGGCTGAAGACCCGCTCGTGCGGCGGGCGCGTGCCTCTCAGCGAAGCGGAGCAATGGCAATTCGACGACGATGGCGGCCGGGGAGAACACGGCGGCCCTCGCGGCGGCCAAAACAGGTCTCGGAAAGCTAGGCGTAGTCTCCCCCCGGGGTGGACCGTTATTGACGATGAACCGAAGGCGAGGAAAAGCAAGCAGATACGTAGCGGAGAGACCGGACGGCGCCGACGGCGAAAAACATGCCCAAGGGGTGACCGAGAGCGATAAACGACGTTACCCGTGCCCTGTAGAAAAAGGTTCGGCATCTTCTATTGCCGCGCTTCCGGCCGAAGAGTCCGTTTTTGTTTACGGAGATGGCGGACGGAATTCGCTGAGAACGTGTTGTAGATAGCCCCATCGCCGCGTGGCGCCAGGTAGACGCTCGCTGAGTAGGGGATAGGGGAGGGGGTCGTAGTGGTGGTATCGCTGTAGTCAGCAGCGTCTCGCGGCGTGCGCATGGGATGGCGGCGTCGATGGCCAAGTGTGGGAGAAGCGGGGGAGGGAGCGAGAGAGCCAGAGGTCGGCTGGACACAATTTCAACCCTCCCCCCGGCCTACACCGCCTTGTCATGAATGTCGTCTTGTTTCATTACCGCCCACGGTGAACTTGTAGCCAACAGTTGGTCGGGTCTCTTATACACGGGGCGGGCCGGCTCAAGTTTGACATCAGTCGCCCAATGTTTGGTTGCGTTGGCGATGATGTAGGATAGGAATTTGCGCGATGTTGAAGTGAACAGGAAGGGCTTGGCACACCCGCAGCTCATGTGCACGACCCACTACACCGTGGCGGTTACCACGAACCCAGGTGCCTGGCGGCTTGGATAGCGGCGCCGGTACGGGAAGGCGGTTTGTTCATGCTTGCCCTAGATGTCATGGCCGTCGAGGCCGTCAGGTCTGTCTGTGCTTCGTGATGTTTCTGTGGGACCAGACAACGGCGGTTCGGTTGTGGATGGGTCTTGGATTGGTGTTGCGTCGACTCAGTCGTACGTCTTGAACGGTTGTGCAGTAGGAGTGAACTCCCGATGGCTTGGTTTTAGGAACGGTACGACTCCCGAGGTTGCTATGTAATGCTGGGTTATGTGCGCGCTCATCGCCGATGCTTTGTAGCCCCCCTCTCGTCTTGCACTCACGTGTTTTTGTGAAATGTAAAAGTTGTTTGCGTCGATTGATCGGTGCTTGGTGGCACCCAGCTTTGCTGTATAAGGGAACCTCAAGGGTTGTCGTGGAATGAGAACCCACCGCTTCGTTAATGCTAAATTCCGCACACGCACGCCACGGCGGTGCACTTCATTGCACTTTTGGTCTCTCCCGATGTTCAAGCCTCTGGCATCTAAACATCA
The DNA here is from genome assembly GCA_902602495.3 of Ectocarpus sp. CCAP 1310/34. Taxonomy (NCBI): domain Eukaryota; class Phaeophyceae; order Ectocarpales; family Ectocarpaceae; genus Ectocarpus; species Ectocarpus sp. CCAP 1310/34. Next base: position 23,907 of record CACKRE030005275.1, read on the forward strand.
ATCCTCTCGCTACATGCCATGCCCAGACCATCAAACTGCGCCCGAAAACTGCAACCTGCAAAGGCGCGAGCCAAACGGATCGTCTCGCTGCGCCCCCCACCTCACTGCCCACAGCTGAAGTTACAGTCTGACCCAGCAGTCCATCTCGTGGTTCCAAACCACGGACGACTTCCTGGGTGTCAAGGGGGACACACCGTTGTGAACCACACGCACCTGGTGAGCGACGCCGGCGACCCACGTGCGGTCACTGCCACTTTGATATCTCTAGACAAACTACAACATGTTCAATGTTTCAATTACGTGGTTTTAGTCTCCCTTGGATGGGTACCCGCCGCCTTCGTGTTGGTAGTCTGGAGCGAAACTAGCTTGGCGATGATGGCGATAAAATCGTCGGCCGTCAGCTCCTTGTGCCTGCTCGGGGGCGGCGGCGCGTGCGCGCGGGGACGAACGTCAGCGGTGTGAAGAGACAAATCAAGGGTAGGAGCACCACGGGTTAGAGGCATGATGCCGTGACACACTTACCAAGGTCGCCGATCCAGTGTGGACATGAATATAATTGGTGGAGAACACCGTTTCGCTAATGTACCAAAGCAACTTTGACACAGAAAACAGAGCCAGGGATTCGCACAAGAAGGAGCTTGATTTAGACGGTTCCACGTTGAAAGCGATCTCCGCATCCTCAGCCTGCCCGTGTTTTGGCCCCACAATGTTTTTCCCTTCGCATCACATCTCATTCATTCGTTGTTACCGGACGTGTTCATACAAACTGGTCTCTCGCAAGTATTGACGCACCCGTCCACCACACCGCACTGCGCAGCCAAGCGGTCCAACTCCTCGTGTCCACACGAGAACAGGTCTGAACCTACTCGGGCCATGACAACTTGAAGCTCTTTCATGGTACAGGTGCCGCACGCCTCGGCACTCGTCGCCTGCGTGTGCCCAAACCAAAACGATAATCCGATGCGACATCCAGAGGGAGTGGCAAAGCGATAGGGTAGGAGGAGAAAACGGCGGCGTCTCTGTGTAGTGGAAGTGATGGTGTCTTTGCTCAAAGGGTCAGTGTTGTATCGCTCGGCCGGGAAACGACGATGTTAGTGTGTCGGGCTCGTTCGACTGTGAAATTGCCGGAGGGAATGTGTTATACATACCCGGAAGGCCATGTCGATGTCGTTGATGAAATGGAGAGGCAACGACTCGTTTTTTCCCACCAAGGAATTCTTGTCGGCCAAGAACGCGTCTCGCAGTCGCTCCAGAAGTACAGCGATGTCCATGATGGCTACCATCCGTTTGGCCTCGTCGTGCTTTGCAAAATGGAAAGCCAACTGTAGGAGAGGAACGAGGTGGGCACGGAGGTGGGTGAGGGGAAGGAGAATGGTGGGGACGGGCTGCGGTATGGTTCACTCATGTTTGAGAAGTGCCTCTAGACCAAAATTCGATCTGATGCGTTTGAAGCGATGCGTCCTATTGAGTCTGTTCCTCAGCACGAGCATGCCGGTGACCCGTACCACTGCTACTTGTCCGACCGGAACCTCTTTTGGCGACTGCTAGAAGCGCGACGTTGAGCACCCGTGGCACGTTCTTACAGAGCTGGACTCATGAACGCAAGCTATGGATTGATCTGCCAGATGTCGACCCCCCACCCGCGGTACTAATTTCCACGCTGCCCCGCTGGCAACGCCTTTGCATTCCTGACGACAACAGAGCATGACAACCATGAACACCACAACAGTATCGGCAGCACCCACGTGACAAAAAAAGGCAACCCCCTCGAAATTTTCGACTCCGCACACACCTGCATGAGGTCCTCCAACGACAGAGGCCGGTTCCATTGAAGCACCCGCGATCTCGCGAGTTCCTGCAGCAGGGCGTGAGAATACGGATCCGCTTGAATGTCGGGGTTTTCAACCAGGCTCCGGACGGTGAAGTGCTCGGCACCCTGTGCGTTCAGGTGGTTGGCGAACACCTGGAACTCGAGGACGTCGTCGAGGGTGTACGGGCCGAAGCGCTCCCCGCTGGGCCCGGTCAGCCCCACCATCGCCTCGTGCCGCCGCTGCTGAGTCTCCTGCAAGGTTACCAAGTCGTACCTCTGAGCCCGTCGGTACCTCTCGTTGTGCCTGATCGCTTCCTGCCTGGCCGCGATGCGGGCGTCGAGCTGTCGGCGCATGACCCTGACCTTCTGGTCGGCTTCGTCGTCGGGCAAGCTGTCACGGCAATCACTGTCGTTGACTGACCGTTCGAACCTAGATAGCACCTCCTTGACGCGGGTAGATATAACGACGGTTCCGGTTCCCCTGCCGTCGCAATCGGCGGAACCCCACCCCCCCTTCGTCTGCTTCTCCTCCTCCTCCTCCTCCTCCTCCTCCTCCTCCTCCTCCTCTCCCGCCCGCGGGGAGGAAGTTGGCAACTGGGCAACCATCCCCTCGCGCTGCCCCATCCGGCGAACGCCGTCCAGTATGTAATCCATGCGCCGGCGTCGGCGATCAGCGGCCATTCTCTTGGCGACAGCGGCTTTCGTCGAGACGGTGGGTCTGGTTGACAAGTTCGATCTGTTCGAAATGTTCGACCTAGCCGAAGCGAGATTAAGAAGCGACCTTTGAGTGGGAAGCACGTTCGGTGTTGATCTCTGAGTCAAGGGCATGGCCGACCTTTGGGTCAGAGGCATGCCTTGACGTTTTCCTGCTTGCCCGGCGATTCGGCTCTCTCCGTTAGCCTCTCGTTCACCTTCTCCTTCTACCCCGTCTTCACGTGTTTGACGGAGGGGGGGCACTGTGTTGCTTGGCGCCCCCAACCGCAGGGCAAGGCATGGTGCCACAGCCATCACGCTTTGCCTGAGTTTTGACGCGGGGGACATCGCCTTTGACTCCGACAACGCAGTCGTAGCGGAATCGCCGCGCGTCACCACCTTACCCTTCTCGGTTAGATCCTCCCGTCGTGGCCCAGGGGACGTGAACGGCCTGACGCCGCAACGGACAGTACGTCCGGTCACCCGCGGGCCCTCTACCGCCTCGATCTCCTGCGGTTGGAATTCTGAGGGCGACAGGAAAGCCGTCCCAGTACCTGTGCCGCTGTGTGTGCGGGTGATGCTATCGGACAAGAACTGCAACGCAGATCGCGTTCGCTTGGCGTGCTTCCTCTCCTGTTCGGCACTCAGGTTCGGTGGCACCTTCTGCGCGGGCGAGAGTGGTGGCTCCGAATCCCCTCGCGACGGCCGTGCGTTGTGGTGGTAGCCGTGGCGTCCTTGCCTGCTAGCGGCAGAAGGCGGCCGCGACTGACCAGCGCCCCCCCGGAGTTGGTGCTTCCACCCCTCTTGAGCTTCGCTCAAGAGCCGCTCCTTGATGTCCTCCTCCGCCGCTTGCAGGCTCTCGCTTCGTGCGTCGGAGTCTGCGGCCATCGTCGTCGCCACTCGCATCTGCGTGAGCTCCTCGATCCTTGACAAACACGCGGCGGAGATCGCCGACTGCGTTCGCAACAAGTCCTTGGTTTCGACGGCAACAGATCTCCCTTTCTCTGTTGGTGCCTTGCTGAGGGGATCACCAGGTGATGTCGGCGTCGTGTCCGTTCTGGCCTTCCGTGTTGGCCCCGTCGGGCCGCGGTCGGAGGCCGTAGAAGTCACCCCGAGCAATGAGCCGTTGGCTGGAGCCTTGGACAGGGGGCTCGACAGGTCGCCGCATCGGTATGTTGGCGGCTCCGAGCTCCTCGGACGACCACAACCAACAGCCGCAGGCACCGGTTGGCGTTCTTCTTGGCGAACGGCTTTCAGCCTCTGTTCAAGGGTCGTAGCTCGTGCGCTCGCTTCGGCGTTTCGCCCGTTCGGCGGAGGTTCGAAGCGCCAAGGGCGCGCCGCCGCCCCCGCGACGTTTTTCCTCTCCGCCATGACCCCGAGCAGGACGCCACCCAAGGAGAAGAGGCGCGCCGAGCTGTCGAGCGAGCCGGTGAGGACACAGGGAGGGGTGGAGACTATCTGCATGGAGGTGATGCTGTCATCGTGACCCTTCCACGAAAATACGGGGTCAATGTCGTCGGGCCTAGCGTTGAGGGATGCCTCCGCCTGCTCTTTCGGCCCGGCCGGCCGGCGCTGGCTGTCGTAAGCACCGGGCACGCTTCTCGACGATAACGAAGACGACAAGGACGGGTTTGAGGCCCCCATTGCCCCCCGTCCCCTGGGCTTGCGATCCACGCCGAGAAGAAGCCCTTGCTTGCGTCTGGCGGTCGGAGAGCAATCGCGAGAGTTGCCGGCGATGCTACCGGTGCTCAGGCTGCCGCTGTCAGCGGACGATTTCGCTTCGGCTGGAGGGGGGCGCCTGTCCCTCACTCTCCCGCCACGGAAGCTACCGCTCTCGTCGTCAAGACCTGCTCGACGGAGCCGGGCGTCTCTGCTACCGTCTGGCTCCAGCTTCTCGCTTTGCAAGTGGTCCCCCCGGCGCAACACCCTCCCGATGTCGATCAGCTCTCTGAATCTCACGGCGGTGTGCAGCCCCACGCCGTCGAGGGGTCCCTGCCGATAGTGAACGAAGTGGTGGGACGCCGCGCCGAACGACGACGGGGGAACAGCGGCCTTGTCCCCCGTGCCGTCGACGTCGCACGCTGCCGGCCCGAGCTTGTCGAGGAGGACAGCCGTCAGGTCCCAAATCTTGATCGATCCGAGCTCGTCGCCCGTGAAGAGTATGCTGCCGACCTCCCACGGCGTTGCCGTCGTAGGCATGTTGATTTCCGTGGTCGGCGGTGTTCCTCCTCCTTGCCCCGGCAGCGGTTGCGGTCCCTGTCGGATCGACCCTTGTTTGTCCGACCCTTCTTTGTCCCCACAGTCCGGAACTGATGTGCTTTCCTTTCCTCTGGCCACCACCGGCTTCTTCGCGGCGGCGATGTCAGCGGGATCGCTATCGGCAGCTGTGTGGTGGCGGAACGCCATGCAAGTGACCGGGGTCGGCAGCACCTGCCGGGCCCGCCTTTCATCGCCGCCGCCGCCGCCTGCAGCCTTGGGCGCGGTGTCCCCTGCCGTGATGACGGTGTTTCGTACCATCAACAGCAGCGCTCCGCCTTTTGGGTGGGGGCGTGTGGCCCAGATGAGGACTTTCCCCGTCATATCTGCCGTCGCTAAGCAGGGGAGTGGGTCGAGGAAGCGTACGCACGTGATTTCCTGTCTGTGCGCCACAATGACCTCCTCCAGCCGGAGCAGCCCGTAGTCCCACAGCTGAAAATGCAGGTGGCAGTAGGTCCAACGATAAAAGCGAACGGTGAACGAAACATGAGGCGTGCGACGGAGGGGCGGGAAGAACGTACAAGCGTGCTTCGTGTATGAGGAGCGTGTGGCGCCCAGCGCGGCCTTTGAATTTGCATGTCGACGAATGCGGGTCGTTTGGTTCGACCTCACTGCAGTTGATTGATCACGTAGCCTCTACGTGGTCCTTGTTCTGATACCAATGTTTGATATCTCAAGAGCCTACCCATTGCAAACACAAGCTGTAACTTTTTCCGCACGAGGAAAACGCGAAAGACTGGACCAAGAGAGAAAACTCTGGAGATCAAGTACAGTCAAAACACAATTGAGTTTAATGGATAGAGAAAAACCAAACTTACGTCAAGACTTCAGCGGTAAATATTGGCGAATGGTTCCGAGCGTTCTACGGCCGCGACGACAGCAGACTAGCAGACTGACTGCTGACTGCCTTACCCGCACAGTGAGGTCGCTCGACGCCGTCGCTATCAGTCCGAGTCGCGCGGACGCCCCCATGAGCGTGATGTTTCCCTCGTGGGCGTTCACGACGGACCTTAGCGTGAACGCGCACCGGTGGCCGACGGGCTCCTGCTCCCCCTCTTCCTGTCTCCGATTCGCCTTCCAGCGGGTCGCGGAGAAGGACTGGATCCGCGCGTCGTGCACCTGAATCATCCCGTCCCACCCGGCGCTGATGAAAGCGTTGTCTTCCTCGACAAAGAGCAGCGCCGAGACCTCCGAGCGGTGGGGGTTGGCCGACATTACCCACCTGCCCGTGACGCCGTCGTACACGCGCAGCCCGCCTCGCTGGTCGCCCACCACCGCCTTCTTATGCCGCGCGTCCATGCAGAAGGCCGTGATCTCGCGGCCGTGGGTCGGCCCGAACGTCCGCCTCTTGGGGTTCCCAGTCGCCGCGTCGAACCAGACCGCCTCCCGAAGCACGACGCACAGCTCGCCGGTGTAGGAGGAGAACCAGGCGCCGAGCGGGGATGCCTCAACCTTGGGGGTGGGCGCCGCCCGAAACACGTGCATCTTGCTCCCGGCCACGACGAGGCCCTCCTTCCACACGACGGCCATCGTCCGGGGTGAAACTCGCGCGTTTCGGAGGGAGAAGGACTGGAGGCACGTGCCGTGGTCGGAGTGCCCCCGCTGGATGTCCCAGACGCGGAAGGCCCCGCTCTCGTCCCCGGTGACGGCGCGCTGCGTCTCGTGCTCCACGATGACGACGCCGATGAGGGAGTGGCGGTGTCCCACGAGCTTCATGTGCAGGTGGCTGGTGCTGCGGTCCCAGCACCTGGCGTCGAAGTCGAACCCCGCCGACAGGATGAGGTCATGCTCGCTCGAGTAGGCGAGCGACAGGACGCCGTGGTAGTGTCCGACTAACACGGACAGCTGAGCAAACCCAACCCAAAACGAACGGCGGCCCAGCGCGTACAGCGGCATCGATGAGGACAAGGAGGGTATCATTCGTCAAGAGCGGCACCGACGCGTACGGGGGGTCATGCAAGGCTTGTGCCGCGTTTTTGGAACACGTTATTTGAACTGATGATGCCGCAAACCTACGTGTAGCTACCTTGAGCACGGTTTCCCTTCTGCGCTTAACTAGGTTGGAGAGCAGCATCAAGCCTGTCAGGCGAACAGGGATATATCGTATGTGTTGAGTTACTACCGAAGTAGAGCGAGCATCATGCGTATCTGCTTTGTACCATTCCGTATCCGAAACCTTTCTACCTCTACAAACTGGTTTGTACGACCGATACCTTCTTTGGTGCGAGGTTTTTTGCTGCTTTCTCTAGTCGGAGGTTCCACAGCACGACCTTGCGGTCCATGCCAGCTGTCACTGAGATGGCGTTCCCAGCACGAGTGGCGGGGGTGGCGGGGG